>JABGMY010000796.1:5613-39843 GCA_014705525.1 Colletotrichum sp. HC292
ATACGCACTGGCCCATGACGAACTCCTACCGTCAACGACCTTGTGTTGTGATGGGCCCTCCTCCAGCGCGCGCTGGGAGGTTGGAGGAGAGTGAGATGAGCATTTGGTTTGGGTGGTATGTCAGCTTCTTAGTATACCACGGTTTCTGGACCGTCTGAGCTGCATAGAGTTCAAATGGGTGTTGCTGCGGCAGCTCCGACGATCCTGAACGAGCTAAGTCGCCTTGTCCCGGGGTGTTCTGACTTATGACGAACGAGAGAGACCCTTGTCTGTTACTGTTGCGTTCCCTCGTCGGTAGGCTACCCAGGCAGTGAGCGCCCTGAGTTCGAGAGGCCCATTCTGCGGATGCGTCTATTCGTAGCAGTCCATATCAGGCTGCTGGCAAGTGCCAACTGGATTCTAGTGCAGCAGAAACGACGGGGACCTTGCCAATCAAGTCGCGGCTAAAAGGAGGATATGGACCGCTTTGAGATGTGAGAGGAGGATGTAAGGCGCCAATGCATTGAGGACGTCGTGGGGCGGGAACTGCGCAGCGGAGGGAGTTCGCTGCAGTACTGCGTATGCATTTGTTGCGATCCGCTTGGCCCGCTGGCACGTCTTATCTCTAGGGGTTGGCTATTGGTTCCAATGTTGGAGACTCGTCAATATTTTGCATCGACTCATGGTTAACGGTGAAGGTCGCTGGTGGCAACGAAAGCCATTGCGCGTTGACATTGATGTTTATGTGGATATCTGCAGTCTGGGCTCTCATTGCTATTCACGAGCCGTTGTGTACCGCTTTTTCGGTTCGATTGAGCGCGACGAGGGCGAGAATACCGGCAATTCCTTGCTTGCACGAGACTGTTGACTCCTCGGAAGCACGGAAAGTCGACGTGTTGTTGATGTTCACGAGTGAATTGTTCCTCAAACACAAGAAGGTTGTCCCCTGTAACTTTAGCGTAAATTCTCGACGCCTGGCAGCTGTAGCCTCTGTCCGCCTCCGTCATTCGGGAAGGCCCCTGCCGGGCACCACTGCACCACAAGCCATGGAATGTGGCTTGTTCCTGACACGAGTGGACAGCTAAGCAAGCTCCTGCACCAGGTCAAACCGTCCAATTTGCGACCATCGCATTCCTCATCCGACATTCGACGACGTGCTTTGACAGCTCCCTCGCAACAAGAGAACCGGCAACCTTTCCTCACACACTACCGACAAGCCTTCGCACTCCAAAAGTCATCATGGCCGACGATGACAAGGCGGCGAAGCTGGCCGCAGCCAAGAAGAGGGTAAGCCTCGACCAGCGTCCCATTGCTCCCCCACCTTGCTGACGCTCTTGCAGGTAGAGGAGTTGAAGAAAAAGAAGACCAAGAAGGCCGGCACCACAAAGAAGGAGAAGGGAGAAGCGACTGCAGCAGAGCCCAGTGCTTCCAAGGCAGAAGAACCCGAACCCGAACCCACCACTCCCGCCGAGACCGCCAACGAGGACGAGAAGGCGGAGGAAAAGGAGGCGTCTGAGGCCGTCGCCGAGCAGCCTACATCCCCAACCGCCTCCCAGCCATCACTA
Organism: Colletotrichum sp. HC292; assembly: GCA_014705525.1. Classification (NCBI taxonomy): domain Eukaryota; kingdom Fungi; phylum Ascomycota; class Sordariomycetes; order Glomerellales; family Glomerellaceae; genus Colletotrichum; species Colletotrichum sp. HC292. Next base: position 7,158 of record JABGMY010000796.1, read on the forward strand.
GCTCAACAATCGAAGCTCAGGTCAGCTTCCTTCAGGCAAGGCTCCGTATCTACAGGCCCCCTTTCACCGGGAGCCCAGGGTCCCGAGGGCGAAACCGCAACCGACATCTACCGCAAGCAAGTTGCTCGCATAGAGGAGCTCGAGAAGGAGAATAAGCGTCTTACAAAGGAATCTACAGACTCCGAGAAGAGATGGAAGAAGGCCGAGGAGGAGTTGGCGGACTTGCGCGAAGCAGAGGGGGAGAGCAATGGCGCAGACGGCCAGGTTGAGAAGCTGGTAAGTTGCGGTACAACCTCCCGAAACTGTTGCAACAGTCGCCTGACAATCAAAATACAGAAATCTGAGATCGAGGCCCTTCAACGTCAAAACTCTCAACTACAGCAACAAGCCTCCCGCTCCGGCGGCCGTCATGGCTCGTCACCGTCCGTTTCCATGTCTTCGCCCCCCGCCGAACTCGAAGCCCAGCTGGCGTCCAAAACCTCGACGATCGAGTCCATGGAAATCGAGATCTCCAAGCTGCGCGCCCAAGTCGACCGCCAAGCAAGCGGTACCTCCTCCGAGCGCGAACAAATCGCCGCCCTCGAAGACAAGCTCGCCCGCTCCGAAAAGGCCGCCGCTCAAGCCCAGAACGAGCTGGCAGACCTGCGCAAGAACCTCGACCGCACCGCCGAGAAGGCTGTTCGGGAAGGCAGCGAGCGCACATCCGCCGAGACGAAACTCCGCACGCTCGAGCACGAGCTCGCAGATGCCATAGCTGCGCGTCTCGAGGCTGAGAAGAAGGCGGATGGCTTCGAGAAGAAGGTTACGACTCTGACAACCCTCCACAAGGAACAAGACTCGCGCGCCCAGTCTCTGCGTAAGGAGAAGGAGCGTGCCGAGAAGGAGGTCAGCGAGCTTAAGGCCCGCGTCGAGAGCCTCGAGAGCGAGAACACGCGCCTGCGCAGCCGCAAGTCGACCGAGGGCGGCGGCGGTCTCGACGATGACGACGTCGATGAGCTCGAGAACGAGGAGCGTCTGCGTCTGGAGAAGAAGGTACGGGATCTCGAGAAGGAGGTCTACGACCTTCGCCACGGACACTGGCAGGAGAAGCGCCGTGAGATGCAGCCGGGCCCTCAGAGCCCCGGCTTCGAGAACGTCAGCCTGAGCAACAGCCGTGGCACCTCGCCCTCTGCGCACCGCAAGCAGCCCACCCACGGCGGCATCGGCGACTTCTTCCAGAGCGGCATCAACGCGCTCACCGGCACTGGAGACGACGAGCTCCTCGAGGACGATGACATGGACTTTGATGAGGATGCGTTCCGCCGCGCGCAAGAGGACGATGCGAAGGCGCGACTTGAGCGCATCAAAGAGATCAAGCGCACGCTAACGAACTGGGAGGGTTGGAGGCTGGACCTCGTCGAGAACCGGCGGGGCGGTTCCGAAGGTCTCGGCGAGGTTTTTGAGGTCTAGACGTCCTGCAAATCATGCTTTGTCACATCAGTAGACTTGACTAAATTTCCCCGTTTTGAGACCACCGTCCTGTACAACATTCAGGCTAGACCACGATATCCAAACCAAAAAATACCGGTCCCTTGCCTTTTCGCTACAATGTTACGAGAAAACAAGAATAAGAAAATGTAGGGCTGCGTATGTGGCAGACTTGGCTTCTTACTCATGCCGTCCTCTCCTCCAATGACTCAGCCGTCCCGGTGAAGATCGCTGACATCCCCCTTGCATCCCGTTCTGCAGCCGGCCCGCCCGGGGGAGAGAACAAGAGAATGCCTCCCATTTTTTTTTTCAAGAGAGATAGAGCGTCACTCCCCGAATCCCAGCGCAGATCTAACCATGTTTGCCTTCTGCCTAAGGTTCAATGGTTTTGGACCTTTCTAGAAAACGGTGCATGTGACGACGCGTCTTTTTAGCCTCCCCCCCATGTCCATGGTTCACCTTCACGACGTGCGCGGCTCAGGGTACGCGTAAAGCACCCTTCCCGAGGGGGGCGGGGGGTACGTCATCTCTCTCTCTCTCTACTCTTCCCAAAAAGAGAAGGTAGGTAAAAGTACGGATACGATCTACAAACAAAAAGAGGTTACGGTTTCGAAGGATTGCATATGCATGTTCAGGGCACAACTGCCTAGCTTTCATGGTCACATTACAAATCACACTTCACAGTCATCACAAGAGGGAGAGAGAGAGTTAATGTTGTACGGAGAAGAGGAGGATGGTCATGTAAATTTATGGTTGGGATATCATCAAGTTTTGTTTTTCCCAGTCTAAGAGCGTTACTACAACAACAGATATAAACCAATAGAATTACAAAAAAGGGGGTGTAGGAGTGGAAGAGAAGAGAGAGGGGGGACATGAGTTTTTAAGTAATAGTCTGAGGGTGAAGAAGAGACCCAAAAATGTACATTCTACCATTTGCCGCCGTCATGAAAAAAGGAACAAGTGTCCGGTAATTTTGTTTTTCTTCTTTTACGCTCTGCGAAGAGAAGGGTATGCGGAAGAAAAGAGAAAGTTGGGAAGGGGGATATCTCAGAAAGCAGTAATAGTAGTAGTAGTCGTCATCGTTCTTGTGCTTCGCCACCAGAGAAAAAAAAGACCGAGTTTCCCGTAAAACGCCTGATTTGCCTCTTTCGTCTTTGGTGAACAATTATCCCTTTCGTCGGAAGGAAAAAGAAACGCCTGCGCGGAAGTATACACGGCGTATGACTCCGCCCTAATGGAAAAGAAGACCAGGTATGAGTGTGAATCAAAAAAGGGCAATTCCACCCCTCCCAGAACGCCTCGTCGATGCTTGTTTCGTCAGGTGTAGAGATGTGTGTGTGCGTGTGTGGTGCGTGATGTATGTGGTGTAACAAGGGTGACAAAAAAGTGGCAGCCTAGAAAATATCGGAGATGCCGGGGTAAGGGGAGATTTGGTCGTAAGGCCGTGTCGGGAAGTTCGGGGAGAATTGCAAAGCAGTGGCCGCGTTTCCGGGCGCGGGCGGAGGCGTAGGTTGAGGTGAAGTCGTCGCTGCTCCCACGGCCAGATGAGGGCCCTACAGCATCGTGGCAGTGGGAGCAGTGAGACCAGCGGCGTCGAGATTCGTGCGCAGCGCCTCTTGCAGTTCCGCAATCTGCGACATCATGGCGAAGCTGTGCTGGTTGTGTCTCTCGAGTTGCTGGCGCAGATCCTCGTTCTCCATGCGCACGCGCTTGATCTCCTCGCGCAGCTCCTCAAAGCCAGCATCAGAGCTCTTGCGCGAGCGCTTGCGCTTGTTGCTGCCACCCATGTTGACGAGGCTACCCATGAGGCCCTTCTCGCTGTCGCCGTCGCTACCAGTCTGCACGTCGTCCTGGACGGTGCTCGAACCGTCGCTGGTGTGTACCCGACGCAGATGCTCGTTCAGATTCTCTTGTCGCGAGAAGCCTTTGCCGGTGTGGCGTTTGCAGTTCGGGTGGGGGCAGTTGACAGTATTCTTGGGACCGCCATGCTTGCCGTGGACTTCGCGCTCGTGGCGCAGGAGGCCTCCGGAGTAGGTGAATCCAGGCAGCTTTTCGCAGCCTTCGGCGGCGCATCGGTAGGGTCGCTCGTGCTTGTCCATGTGTTTGCTATAGTTCAAAGTACGTTAGCGGAGCTCTCAAGGTCTCAGGGTCGGGGCCGCCTCAACCTTACCTCCATTCGCATTTCCGGGTGAAGACCTGCGTCTCCTCCGTACATCCGGGGAATGTGCAGTAGAACTTGCCATCTGCCTGTTTGGTGACCTCACGCTCGGGCTTTGGTATGCACTTGACCCTCGATGATGGAGTTGACGCCTCGGCCTCGTCCTTGTGGGGTGTGACGACGGTGTTGTTCGAGGGCAGTGGGTCGGGCATAGCAGGAGGCAAATTCGAAGGGAGCGAGGCGAGACTCGGCGGCGCAGAGAGGTCGAGTCGCGTGGCATCTGGAACATCGATGGTAGTGTCGCCGAGGCCATCAGGCATTAGAGACCGGTCGTCTCCCAGCATGGACGTTGTTGGGTTGTAGGAGGCAAGCTCCGGGACGTCGGACGCCTGGTACTGCGCTGTCGGGTCATTGTGATCGTGGTCTGGGTCTCCGATGGGAGGGTATGACCCGTCGTGCATGAAGTTTCTAGGCTCGTAGACGACGGACATATTGAGCGGGAAGCGCGCTGCGATGTCCAGCTTGACTGATGTCTGGGGGTTGTTGTCTAGAATAATGCGGTTCGATGGTCGGGGGAAAAAAGGTAGGTCGTGACCGGGGGGCGGTTTGGTGACGAAGAGAAGGTCGCGACTTCCCGGGAGTCCTCGGTAGGGAAACTGCAATAAAGACACAAAGGGTAGGAGATGATGGAAGAAAGGAACTGAAAGGCGCGGTATGGCAGCGCTCAGGATATTAGAGTCGTACTTTGCGTACTTTGCGATGACACGCGCGTCGGCTTTCGTAGCTTGGATTGATGGGTGAGAGAGAGCTCCGATGCTAAGAAAGGCAGAAAAGTTAGTTTGGCCTGAAAATTCTGGCGGCAGAGCGAAAGAGCTAGCAGCTGCGGCGCACCAGCCACAGCCTGCCTGCATTAATAAGCCCAGCGCACGCCACGTGACCCTTGTTCAAGGTTGCCACCCAGCCACAGAGAGGCAGCGTGGGACGGACCACGACCCACTTTGGGCAGGATGACTCCTCCGGATTGCGGGTTGCGAGGCAGAAGCGCAGCGATGCTCCGTTTTCAAGCATGTGAGGGAACCCACTTACTTACATGGTAGGTAGTACAGGACGCGATCGAGTATGTATGTTGCACTGCGAATATTGCTTTGGGCTCTTAGCTCAGGATGCTATGCTGCGCTGCTCGGGGTTCTTCAAACCTTTTTAGTCTTTTATGTTCTTACGTCCATTTCAGGCGGCAACGCAAGGTGACTCGTCCGTTCCCTCTCCGAAACCTTTACCCATCTTGGGCACGTTGGCAGACAAGAGAATGCGAGTCTGTGACTCACAGGGCAACGTTGTTGGCCGTAGCCTGTAGGCCTCAAGGCTGCCAGCCAGCCTTCAGAGCTGATCCCTGTCCTCTCCTATTCGAAATGGAAAGTCTCGTGACTGCCTCGGGGGAGTTGCCGGTACAGTTGTGAACTCCCTACCAACTGTTGTGTCGAAATGCAGTTAGTCTATGCCCAGAGCTGATCGAGGCCGAATCACTCACCTGGTCTGCTTACTCCGAAATCCTGTGAAATCCCATGGCCAAATGCCAAAGTTCCATTGGTAATGCTCAAGACTGAGCCGTGCTAAAGCGGGACCGACACTCAAGTCTACATTCACAGCCGCGTTGAGGCCGTCGAAAGAGCCAGCTTTTGGGGGCCAACGATGTTGGCTGAGTTGCCTGGATGAGGCCTGCAAGCGACATGGGGCTTCTCACCGGAAACTGGGGACCGGTCGAGCTCCTCGTCAGTGCCGGCCTGCAAGTTTCCATTTCGAGATCTCGTCGAGCATAGGCAGCTTCGTTGTTCTTGGCAGAATGATGTGCAGAAGTGAACTCGTATCACTCTCAGAGAGGACAGGCGATATGTCACAGCAAGCACGTGGGCCTTGACTGCTGTCACCAGCCTATTGGACCTGTTGTGAACCCGCTTACACGTAGGTTTGTTTACATCCTCTCTGGCGCTCCGGATCGCACTTGCGTTATAGGCTCCTGGGCTCGACTCGAGCTCGTAGCTCGCCAAAATCAGGCATCACTGCCTTATGCCCCTCCTGCACTTCTCCATGGTGTGGACGTTGAGCGGGGACCCTTGCCGTCTAGACCGTCCGTGAACCAAAGACTTGGGCCGCCCGAACCCTGTGTATCCTATCGGTGACTGACCGAATAGGATGCCTCCTGCTTGCCTTGACCGATGACTAGGTTGAGGGGTTCGGGTGATGCGATGGATGAAGGGGGGTGACTACCCCGCCAAATTCCTAATCTATTTCCAACATGATAGGCTGTTACTGGAGGCTTCGGTGTGGCCACCGAGTAGTTGATCCTTTTCATCGAGTATATAGTCTTGCGGAGTGAGATAGACTGCTGACGTTGGCGGATGACAAGATGGTTTCCAGAGCACCGCAAAGCTGCAAAGTCCTGGGACATGATCCACTTGACTCAGACTGTGAAAAGGTACCGAAAATTGAGATGGTTTCATGGAGGCTCGGCTGTATCATGATGTTGATTGACTGGACGTCAAGAGCTGGTAGTCACCATCATCAGCCAAAGATAAACGAGGAGAGAATGTGAGAGCGGTGGTGATATGAGACCGAAAGTGGGGCTCGGGAGTGAGGAGAAGGACAAGGAAATGACTGCTGTCTTCAGCTCCTGAGGCAGACTTGTTGATGCCTTATGATCCCGATGAACAGGCATCTATTGTCTGGTATCGAAAATTGAGAAGGACTTGACGGCAAGAATTATGACCTGTTGGACAGCTTATCTGTGATTGAGGAGTCTTTCAGGAAGACATGTTTCCCACACCGCGACTCCAGCCTGCGACGTCAGATAGGCGCAAGCCGTGCCCTATGACATTTACCCCACCAATTTACGCTCAATTGTAATTGGAGCTGATCATCAAGACTGACATGTCATCACTACTCAGCTGCGCTCTCTTCTGGTTACACAGGTGCAAAATCCCGTCTTTGCAATTAAGACCTGCTTCTTATTCGAGATCTCTCAATTTTAAGAACCGTTTCTGTAATGGACCCTACACTCTTGAATCCGCGGCCGAAGAAAGCCGAAACCACAGCGCCCCTCCTCTCATCATCTCTAGTCACACGATGATAATTCCGGCGGCTAATGCAATTCAACTTTAGCAAGACACTGCGAAGGCCCCATGAACGGGCTCTTTCAATCTTGCACCTTCTCTAGCCCGGTCGGACGGCGTCACACCTGGACTCACCCTAGTGACCGAGTCCGGAGCTTGCTGAGGCTCGGAAATGTGGGCAGCGCCGAAGCGTCCACCGACGATCCCACCGCGCAGTGAGCAAAAAAAAAAGAGAGAGAAAAAGTCTCAGGTACATTCAATCCTACCGCAGTGGAGCGGCACATTCTGTTGGGCGAGAACGGCCTGTACGCCGACCAACGGTCCCAAACAGCCCCTCTAGCCTGAGAAATCGTTCCCTTTTTCGATCTACCCAGTCCCAGATCTGCTAGTGCATCTCGCCGAGGGCCACCTGAAGAAAAAAAGAGCTCTGGTAGCTAGCCGTCTTGGAAGTGTCCACTATCAGCGCTGGTGAATCTCCAAGGGTCTCGGCGCAAAAAAGATCTTAAATGCCTGTGCTATCCGCCCACCCAACCTCAACTCCTCCTCTACACTCCAGTCGCCGTACGTCCTGCCCCTCGTGCAACCCCTGCGTTTCCCAGAAGCACGCCTCGGAAACCGCTGCGATCGAGCTCATTGGTATCATTTCGACATCAAACATCGGGAGAAAAAAAAAAGTGGCCAGAAAAGACTCGTTGCACGCACTTCCATTGCTCCGTAGTCGAGTATGGCTCACGAGTACGATGACGAGGCGCGCGACGCCTACGACAACAAGACCCCCAATGAGTTCAGCGCTGCGGCGTCCACCACGGGACCGTTGGCCGGCCCTTCGAACCAGGAGGAGCACGAGGAGTACGACGCCGAGACAGTCGAGAAGGTCTACAGGTTGGTGTTCACCACGTCAAGTTGCCTCGCCGTCGACGACGATGCTGACAAATGTCCAGGAAGCTTGACCTTCGCATCATCCCAGGTAAAAGTCTCTGCGCAATCTTGGCAACACACTTACGTTAACACGCGCAGCCTTCTGGTCGCTCTACTTTCTATGCTCAGCCATCAGGTCCAATATCGGCATTGCGCAGACAATGAACTCGGCTCAAGGGCATGACTTGATGTCGGTTCTGGGACTTACCGCCAAGGACACTTCAACCGCTCTGGCTCTGTTCTACGTGGCCTATGTCATCTTTGACTGCCCCTCGAACCTGGTCATGGCCAGATTGAACCCTAGAGTATGGATGGCCCGCATCGTCATCGCGACTGGTGTCGTTGGAACCTGCTTCGCCGCCGTTCAGAGCGCGTGGAGTGTCAAGTATGTATTCTAACAACCCTCACACCAGCAAAACTAACGAAACCAGGCTCCTCCGGTTCCTGCTCGGCGTTGTCATTGCCGGCATGTGGCCCGGTATGTCATACTACCTGACCTTGTTCTACCCGCCGTCTCGCACAGGCAAGAGAATCGGCATGTACTTCACCGCCGCCCAGCTTTCGGCTGCCGTCGTCGGCCTCGTCTCTGCAGGCTTCCAGCTCATGGATGGCATGGGGGGGCTCGTCGGTTTCCGCTGGATGTTCCTCATCTACGGCCTCGTTGCCATTGTACTCGGCTTCACCCTGCTCTGGTGGCTCCCCGACCGCCCCCTGCCTCCAGGCCAGAAGCGGGAGCGCTCAAAGTGGTTGAAATGGATTCCGCCCACGCCAGAGGCTCTGTCCGGTCACGACGCCATCGTTCACTACTCCGAGCTTCGCCGGGTGTACCACCCGAGGCCGTGGACTGTCGGAGATCTCTTCCGAGTTCTGATTGACTGGCGTCTCTGGCCGTTGACCATGATGTACTTTGGAGTCGTTGGTGTCGGCATCGGCACTCAGCTCTACGGATCCGTCATCATCCGTTCGATCGTGCCCACAGCATCCAGCATCGAAGTCAGCTTGCTCTTTGCTCCCATCTGGATCGTATGTATCAACTTTCGCAGCCCGCTAGACAATAACTCACATGAAGTAGATGGACTTGATCGCGATTCTCCTCATCATGCCAATCTCCGACCGCTTCCACCGCCACAGGCCATTCATCTTCTCAGCCGCCGTGTGTATCCAGATCGCCGGACTTCTGATGGTCACCTTCGCCCTCGACAACGGCTGGGCCCGCTACGGCGGCCTCCTGATGGTCGGCTTCGGTCTCGGCCCGACCGTCCCCAACTGCATGACCTGGACAAACGAGATCTTCCAGCGCCGCCACGGCGAGGTCGGCGTCGCCGCCGCCTCCGCCCTGGTATCGGGCCTCGGAAACCTGGGGAGCATCGTCACGACGTACGCCTTGTACACGGGCTGGCCAGAGGACGCCGCCAAGGGGCGCTACCAGTACCGCCGCAGCAACTACGCCATGATCGGCATCCTATGCGCCAGCATCGTGAGCAGCTTCGCCATGTTGATCCTGCTGAAGATCTTTGGCAACCCGCCCGCGAACAAGATATCTTCCGACTCCTCCAGCGAGATTCAGGACGGCGCCGCCAGGCGTGAAGCTCGTGAGCGCGGTCTCGGCAGGCTCTTTGGCCAGCGCCAGGAAGCGTAGATGCTTCCAGCGGTATGCGTCAGGTTCGCATGAGGTCTGCGTCCCACCTGGTGACCTCTAGATTCAACACACTGCCGTGAACCATACTTGACAAGCAATATCAAGGCGCCCCATACATTCTCGGCAGTTCAACTTTGCCTAACATACTTAATATTCCGACACATGTTATTGGTCGTTCTGCTCAACACACTTACACTACCTTATATACAACACCCATCTAATGTTTGGATCCGCTTTTCATCCGAGGATCGGGCGCGAGTTCACCCCTTCGCAACGGCGATCAAAACAAAGCGACGGGAAACGAGGCTGGATATCCTCGACGGCGACAGTGCTTCTACGCCATCGCTGGGAAACGGCGTATTGGACTGGAGATGAAAAAAAACTTTTTGACCGGCGACAATGCTGCTGCGCTATCGCTTTTTTTTCGGTCCGTCTCATGGGAAACAAAAAAAGAAGAGGAGAGGGAAGCATACGGGAGGGGCGGCGGGAGGGATGTCCTCCATATTTGGTTTTCTTGGTTTTGGTCTTTGCATTTTTCGATGATACCCCATACGTGTTTAGATACGCCGTCTTTCGAGATCTTCGCCAACTCGGCCGCGAAAGTGCCGCTGCGCCATCGCTGGGACTGCGTGTTGAACCGAGGCAAACGCCGGCGACAATGCTACTGCGCTATCGCCCAGGCTTGCCTCGTGGGCGCGCTTTGCGAATTATTTCGATTTTATTTATTACGAATATACAACGTTGTTTGTCTCATTCAGCCCATTCATGGACAGACAATTGTGAGAGAGAACCCATACGTTTGGTCACTTCTTTTCTTGGTACCAGCCTGCCTACGTGAGAATCCAAACTCACGGGTGCCTTTCCGGCTCTCATTCATGCCCATCAGCTTCTATTGTGTTAACTAAACTCGGCGCGGCACGGCGCGTGTCGAGGTGGAAGAGAAACAAAGTATGAAACGTTTTAATTCATTCCTTTCCCCCCGTTGTTATTGACGCCGGTAGGACAGAAACACCACGAGGATCGCACGCGCCTAGGCCCGAGGAAGAAATGTGGCGTGTAACCCAGTGCCACGAGCACCACATGGCGCACGTCAACGACTAGATCGTCGCAGCAGGCGAAACTCGAGGGCACGAATACGAGGAGTTTGCATGTAGATGAAGTCGCGAACGCCATCAAGCCCCCTTCTCTCTCTCTTTCACACTCCAAGACCAAACATTCCAGAAGGACGGCGAGAAATCTCAATGCAGACAAAATAGACGAAAGAGCATTGTGCGCCACAACAGCCTCTTCTTGGTGGTTCGCCCGCTGCGCCGGATAAATGCCATGTCACCACACAAACTTCGAAACGATGACGGCGTCTGTCTGCGGTCCCACGACGTCAACATCGCCTCCGTTACGCATGGCGCGGCCATTTCAGCCCTCCGTCGCGTCCTGCGGCGAAGAGGATTTGAGGCCTCTTCGTGACTGGACATTTACCTGAGGCCATGAAGTCGGCAATCCGCATGATCGTGCCTATCAGAAACGCAGAGCTCAGCCTTCTCCAAAGCTGGGAATGACCACACTTACGTCGTGCTCCGTTTCCTCTCCCCCCTCGTCCATCTCGTTGCTTTCTTAAGATATTACTTGCGTCTTTTCTATCTCCGTTCCTTGCAGCTTGCTTACTCACTTGCGCTGTGCTCTTGTGACGCGATCGGAGTGGGCGTCGTATCACACCCTCCTGCCCTTCCTCGTCTTACGTTGCGTCAGGGTGTGAGACCGTATGATGGAAGTTTTTCCAGAGAGGCAAAGCTCAGCTTTTGCTTCTCTCTCTCTCCCCCTTCTTTCCGCTTATTTAGGTGCCAAGCGATTTGCTCATGCCGTTGGCTCGGAGCTGACGTTGGATCTTTTTTTTTAATCGGCGTTGGAACAGGGGTCCTATCAGCCCACGAAAACGGCGTGCGCCAGCCTCGAGCCCGATTGGCAGGAACGTCTTTCCAATTCTGTCTCTGGGTTCCATTCAAACACGAAAGTCCCTCTGTCACTAATGAGCATTTTCCTCCGTACCGGTGTGCGCATTGGTCAACCTCCTTGCTTCATCACTCACTCCCTGTTGGCTGGTTTTCGGCAGCACAATCCGAATCTCCCCATCCCGGTCGTCGTCGTCCACTTAGACATCCCGTCAGGGATTGAGAAACCATGTCGTCGATAACAAGGATGGCCGACTAATTGGCCCGCCCCCAAAGAAGACGCAACGGAGAGGCGTGGGGACTGGGGTCAGCAAGGCAGGGAAGAGAGGGCCGTCCCGGGGTGTGTTGCCCTCGTACACCGACCAACCACAACCCCCTGATCCCGTGAGCCTCCCCTCTCCCCCAAATATGCGGTGCATGCGGCACAGCTTCGGCCAAGAAGGGGGGCGGAAAATGTGGCTCCTCCTCCCGCATATGCGCCGTGAACCGTAAACACGACACGCGGTGCAGCCACATCTGCCACATGCCAGAGGCCGAGAGCGGGACCACCAACAACACACCCCCTGCGACTGATTACTGTCACTACGAATTGGCAGTATTGCTCTGGCGGGGTCGTACCGAAGAGAGAGAAACGTCCGCGAGTCCAAGGGTGCCGGGGTCAAGATGATCTCTTCATCGGAGACGGTTCCGGGACGAGGCGATGTCGACTTGGACGGTTGGATGTAACTTTAGGCTGTATTGTGGATGTCAAACTGTGCCTTACTTTTGCGCCGCAGCTCGTTGATACCCACCCCTTACGAAAAGACCCATGGTTAACGGCGGCCGCTGTGCGATGTGTTGCCTTCCTATTCTTGGTAATTCTTTCAAAGGGAGGGAGGGGAGGGGAGAGGTATGGCCAAGGTAGTAAGTATATCAGTCCCGTCCCGCGTGGTTGCTCAGAGAAGGGACAGCATGCCGTGCTCCCAACTTGACAAGGTCTCTCGTTGCTCACCATGGCAGGCGAAGTCGACAAACCCCCCTCAAACGATACACCGCTCCCCCGAAGTCGAGATGGAGGAGAGGAGGAAGTAAGCGGCCAGCAGAAGAGGGGGGGCAGCACCGACGACCACGGCGAAGAAGGCAGCATCACCACCGCCGACGAAGCCCCCGTAACCAAGACGGCGCCGGTGCGCAGCAAGGCCCAGACGACGATCCTCATGCTGGCGCTCTGCATGGCCGTGTTCCTCGCCGCCCTCGACGCCGTCATCATCACGACCGCCCTGCCGACGATATCCAACGCCGTCAACGCCTCCGACTCGGGCTTCGCGTGGATCGGTGCCGCGTACCTCCTCGCCAACGCTGCCTCTGTACCCTTCTGGGGGAAAGTCAGCGACATCTTCGGGCGCAAGCCGATTCTCATCATCGCCAACGTCGTCTTCATGGTCGGGAGCCTGGTGGGCGCGCTCGCGGGCACGCTGACGATGCTCGTCGCCGGACGCGCGGTGCAGGGCCTCGGTGGCGGCGGGCTGATGGCGCTGGTGAACATCACCATCGGCGACCTCTTCAGCCCGCGGGAGCGCGGGGCGTATTTCGGCATGATCGGCGCCGTCTGGGGTCTCGCGAGCGGGATTGGGCCGCTGATCGGGGGCGGGCTGACGGAGAACATCTCGTGGACGTGGTGTTTTTGGATAAACCTCCCCATCTCAGGGGTCTCGCTGCTCATCCTCGTCTTCTTTCTCAAGATCCACACTCCCAAGACGCCGCTCATGAAGGGGCTGATGGCCATCGACTGGCTCGGGTCCATCACCTTTACGGGAGCGACGTTGATGCTCCTGCTGGGGCTGCAGTTCGGCGGGCTGAGAAACCCCTGGAACAGCCCGACGGTCATCTGCCTCATCGTCTTCGGCTGCGTTGGCTTCGGCGTCTTTGCCCTTGTGGAGAAGTTCCTAGCAAAGTACCCCTTGATGCCGCGGTCTCTCTTCAGCGAAGTCTCAGTCGTGTTCTGCTACGTCGCCTGCTTCTGCCACGGCGTCGGCTTCGCAGCCATAGCATTCTTCCTCCCGCTGTATTTCCAGACGGCCCTTGGGGCCAGCCCGATACAGTCCGGCGTGTGGCTTCTCGCCACGGCGCTCCCGCTCGCATTCTGCACCATCGCCGTAGGCGTCACGATCAAGAAGACGGGCCGGTACAACGAGATCATCCGTGTGGCGATGGCGCTCACAACACTCTCCTTCGGCCTCTTCATCACCTTCCCCTCGCGGCGCGACTGGCCGAAGCTCGTGCTCTTCCAGATCGTCGCCGCGCTGGGCATCGCGCCGAACCTCCAGGCGCTGTTGATCGCCCTGCAAGCGCTCGTGCGGCAGCAAGACCTCGCTGTCGGCACGGCGACGTTCGCGTTTGTGCGGCACATTGCGCTTGGCATCGGCGTCGTCATCGGACAGGTCATCTTCCAGGGCGTCATGGGCCGGCACGCGGCGTCGCTCGTCGCGGCGGGCATCCCGGAGGACGTGGCGGCCAAGATCGGCAGCGGGTCGACCATTGCCGCGCACGGGTTGTTTGAAACGCTCTCGGGGGCGCAGCAGGATGTCGTGAGGACGGCCGTGACGGACAGCATCAGCAAGATGTGGATCTTCTTCTGCGTCGCGTCGGGCATCGGGTTCATTTCGGCGTTTTTTATCAGGCAGATTGAGCTGCGGCAGACTCACACCGAGACCAAGACCGGGTTGGAGGTGGAGGAAGCCAAGGTCATTGAAGGCGCGCGAGAGAAGCCAAGGGATGAGGAGGAAGCTTGAACGAAAGCCGCGGGCCTCATGTTGCGATTAGACTGCGATTTGTCGATATTTCCCGAGATTGTACATGATGATGGACGAACATAGATGACCAAGAAGGTCGGACTTCTGCAGGACTCCTTCGCGCAAACCGAAGCACCATAATTGCGAATGAAATGGTTGAACATCTAAAAACGCCGAGTTGGAACGACTTCTACACACTTGTGTGAAACAAGCAGGGGAAGTCTTCAAAATGAAAATAAAACAAAACAAAAGAAAATTACAACCACAATTTGAGAAGGCGTTGCAAAAATTGCAAGCACTAGGTGCCCTAGGGGTAATAAGTGTGTGTTGTGTCATAGTAGATATCAGCAAATCCTCGATAGTCTAGTGGTGAGGATATCGGCTTGTCATTAACACGATTCGCCGGGGACCGGGGTTCAATTCCCCGTCGAGGAGGTTCTTTTTGCCAATTTGCTCACTTAGATCTCAGTTGATTCTCTCCCGCTAGATGTTGACGTTCATTTCTTCTTCGCCTGTTTTATTCTCCTCACTCTATGGTCGGGCGTTGGGACTATTTATGTTATTAGCCCCACGTGTAAGTTAAGACACGTTTGCAACAAAGACGGCTTTCTGTAAACTCTCTCTTGGTTAATGTCAACGGACTTAATTGTTTAAAACGCGCCCAGTCATTCATTTTGTTTCACTGCGACCAGAACTCTCTTTCGTGGAAATTGTGATAATAATGCACCATCGCATCACTCCACCTTCTCCCAACACCATGGTTCAGTAAACATATCGCCAACCTCTCTCAACCCCAGAATGCTCAGAATACCCCTCGGCCTCGTCGAGCTTCTTGTTCAGCTTGATCGCACGCCACTTTGCCAGCCCAGCCGAGGTGACGACCGAGAGACAACCGACCAGCACCAAGCCGCCACCGAGGCGGTAAAAAGGCTCCTGCGAGCGCGGCCAAAAGTACGGGCTGAACCAGTGGCTCGTCTGGCTGATGCAATTCGCAATGGCAATTAAAGCAGCCTTCTTGCTTCTCGGAGCGGGCACGACGGACGTTTTCCAAGAAAGTTGCAGGTTTAGGCCGTTGTAAGTACCCGAGATGAGTAAGAACAGGCCAAAGTAGCGGGCGCCAATGTTCATCGTCGATATGAGGACAGAGATGCCGACAGCGCTGCCGATGATTGGCAGGACGACGTGCCAGAAAGATTCTTGGTTACGACCCGAGGACCAGGCGCAAACGCAGGCGAATATGAAGGAGAACGCGTAGGGAGGTGCTTGAATGAGGTATGTTGTCAACTCGCCAAAGTCGAAGGTCTTCACGATCTGTATCCTTCAAGTCAGCATTTCTTGTTCATCAAAGTGATTGTGCAAGATCTTACGGATGGGAAGAAGTCCTTGAAAGACTGTGCTGTGACGAGAGCAAAGTGCATGAGGCAGAAGATCCAAGTAAATGGATCCCTGACCGCATCCTTCAACCCATCCCATGTTCCACCTACGGTTTCTTCCTGGCCGCCGTTGGAGCACAAAATCCTATACTGCGCCATCTCTCGCTCAGCGGGCGTGAGGAAACGGGTGTTTTGCGGCCAGTCGGGGAGGAGAAAGAAGGCTGACAAGCCGATTGCGAATGTCGCAATTCCCTCAATGAGGAAGAACCATTGCCACGAGTGGAGATTTCTAACTCCATCCATCGTGGTGAGGATTCCTGCTGCGAGAAAACCTGAGATGATGTTGGAGATGGTGTTTCCCGCATGCCAGACGGCCATGCGCATGGGGCTCTCATGCTTGTTGTACCAAGACGACGTCACTGCCGTTGCCAACTTCCTGCAGATTCCTCAAGCCTGTCAGAGATCACTTACGCAGTGTAATTCCTGGGAAAAAAGGGGCCTCGCACAACCCTGTGAGGAAGCGAAGGGCAGCGAAACTCGGGCCGCTGTTCCAAGCGTCAGCAAGTGTTCAAGCGGAATGATGTTGATCTCAAGCTTTGGCTCACTTCTTCAAAGCTGGGGTGCAGATCGTTGCTGATCCCCACAAGAGCATGATTGAGGGGAGAAACCATCTCGGATTGGACTTGGCCAGCCATAAGTTGCCTGGCAATTAGCCAATGAGATAGCCGATGTAGAAGGTTGAAATCCCCAAATTCCACATGGTATCCGACATATGCAGGTCGTCCTGCATGCCGGCCAATCTCGCATTAGAGACGTTGATCCTGTCGAGATAACTAGAGTCTGTGTTAGTCGGTCTTTGAACAAGGGTCGTTTCGTTTCGAATGTCAATTTTGGATCATTCTACTTGCCTCATGAGAAACACTAGAGATGTTTCATTAGCAACCGAGTTTAGGTATACCGTATGAGGTTGATCAAAACGCCTTACTCAATGTAATGGTCGGCATCATGCGCCAGTCAATCTTCTTCACCACGCTCTTGTTCAACTGCTCCATCTCTGCGTTGCTCAAGTCACGAAGGAGGTCGAATCGGCCCTGGATCTCTTCTGGAGAGAACTGCCGATTCGGCTCCGACTTGTCAGCAGAGGAGCGCTCAATCTCATCACATCTGACGAAATCTTTGCCGGCGCCACCGTCGTTGGGCCCTTCATTGGAAGCCATGGCCATGAGAAATCTAGGAGTCGTAGAAACAATGTGTCAGTGACACTAAAGGGCTGTGTCTTTTCAAACTTCATAACTCCCCTCCATGATAAGGGTCTCTTTCTTATATCTGTGCAACTTGCGCCCAGAGCAAAGTAATCTAAACTCTGCATAGCCATGCCCGCTAAACCAAGATATCTCGGATCTTGGCATCTGGGGACTCCAGACCAACCCCGCGTTTGGATTACCTAGCATTGCCAACGAAGCTGGCAGACCTGGGATGCTGCTGGGATGTGCCGGTGAGACGGGATCTCCACAGCGGGTTTGTTGCGTTCCCGCGGGAGGGAGAGACCGGGGTTATCCGCGACCCCTCATTCCTTCGTGCTACCTGCAACGTTTGGTGTACTGGTTGAGAAGAGACGGGGACAAACCAGGAGCGCTACTCTGACGTCCAGGTGCGTCCAGATCACCCGCCGCCCTAAGGTGGCATTAGATACGCAAGCACAGTCAGATGTAAGGTGAGGTACGGATAACTTAGTCTAATAGATAAGTGCGTATTATTGTCCGTTAGTAGAAAGATTTACTGAAATAATAGATAGATGCACTTATCCCGGACGTGCTTCTGGCGCGCAGCCGCGCAGAGTCAAAGGAGAAGAAGTGAGATCCAATGTCCCTTCAAGGATCGAAATACTAGGGCACAAGTATAAGTCCGTCTATGCTCTCAAATTCCTCTCGGCGATTAGTTGACGTAATGTGAAAAGGGAAAGAAGAGGAATAATTGCAGGGAGCGCGGGTAAGAGAGATAGCTCTGGTAGGAAAGACAGTGCGGGTGTGGAGGATAGTGCAGACAGGAAGAGAGGACGGCAGCGGCGGCCTCAGCAAGCTTTCGCTCCGGCAATTTCGTTGGAGATGCTTCAGCGTCCCTGGTGTCTGGTACAGATAGGACTAGAAGCAACATGAACACAGTGCTGGGAGAGAAGATCTTGACTTAATCTTCACTTCACGAGCTATTTCTATCATTTTCAGGTCCAAACTGTAGTTCTATTATAGATGGTCCGTATGCTGAGGAGGGGTCTCTCACTTCCCGCCACTTCCCGCTAGAAGTCAGGCTATGTCTACCTGATCTAATGCTATAGTGACAAATGCGTCTTATATCTATGGAGAATGAGCTCTTGATGGCAAATTACAATCTAAAACCTGGTAATTCCGTGCTTTTCACAAGTGTATTGATGGCATTTGGCTGCTGCAATGATCACGCCGTCCTTCCAGTAGCCTGTACTTCTTAAGCGAGACTCCGAGGTACAACTTAGCGCAGTGCATGAAGCAGTACTCGAGCCAGGTAGTTGGCAAGCCTGGGGTATTCTTCTGGGTCTCCTCACAAACGTAGATGCACTGGAAGCCTGGTCAGATATGAGATCACAAGCAAGGACCAGCGGCAAAACGGGTATACTCATAGGGCTGTACTATGGGTCCGCCCTTTTGTCGACGTTGGCAGTCTTTTCCACAACGTAGTTGTCCGAGGCAGTGATGGGGCTAGCGAAAGTGTTGCCGGCCACACTCGAGGCGGCGTCCAGAGAGGCAATGGTGAAGAAGCGCATAGTGATGCGGGAAGATTGTACTTGAAATAGAAGTCACTTGCTGTGCTGTTGTTGAGATGTACTTCTACACAAAGCGGCGAGAAAATTTCGACCATTTTTTGCTCGTGCAACGAGGCCCTTTGACTGACCATGTCGACGACATTCTCCGCCGACATCGCTGGCATGGTCAAACACTCCGACTCTGTCAATGACGCCCAAAAGAGGCACGTATCATTAGCATGGAAATACAACGAGTCAAAGAGACACGGAACTTCTACGACTATGCAAAGCTCTTCTAATTGGCGCGGTAACAACACGAGGCCGTCAACATCGGGTTCACTCGGACTTCTGGAGCCTATACCTAGCCAAGAGACAAGGCCAAAAAGGGCCCAACCGGATCGAAAAGTCGGCCCACGACCAGGGTTGTTAACTGTTCCAACGCCAACAGGTGGACCGCTTCGCCCGCCAAGGATGATTTACATGATCTTTAGTTACTAATCGGCAAGAAGGCCCTTGCCAAGCAGCCAAATCAATCAGATAAGATGGCATGGCGCAGGGTCAGCGTGGGGTATACTGAACTAATTCCCAACAGCCAACGCTTCTACAAGGTATTTAAGAAATTTCTTCGAGTGGTCGGGCATCAGTTGTTTCAGGCCTTTCCCTTCAATATTTCCGGCTTCAATCTTTACGGCAACGGCAACACGAACTGTTTGCGAGGGATTTATCATAACCTACGAGCGGCAACTACACCCCATTTACATTCTCCGTAGCGAGACACGTTTAACAGCATGCATTCACATCCTTCCAAGTCCTCATCTCGGCTCTCCGCCCTAGCCGACGATACCGCCGAGACTGACACTCTCCTGGGCTCCACGAATTCGTTGAACGAGGATGCGGACGCCGAAGGCGCCTGGGGCTCGGAACAGGCGCAGATCCGGGGGGATGACTATGACACCAAAGTCCTTGTGGCAACTTGTATCATCATTGTCGTGCCGGCGCTTACGGGTGCTTTTTGGTGGTTCTTTAACTAACGTCACGACCATGTGAGAGATCCTGATCAGGCCTGTTTCATTGCGATACTGTGCTGACCATCCGCACAAGCGCGGCGTTCAAAAGACACACCAGGTGGACTGCAGGTTGCTGGAGGTAAGTTGGTAATGGGGACTGAACAGGGGAAGGCGTTGGTGTTCCAGCCATCTAGTTAGTCAGATATATCCACCCGGATAGCAAAACTCTATGCAGAAGTAAATAATCGCTGTAACGAAGACCCAAGAAGAGATGGAAGGCGTGAGCTAAGGCACTAGATGAAGTACTATGAACTTATCAGTTGCGGTCAAGTACGCAGCTGACTTGGCGGATATGGCTGCAAAAGACTAGCAACCTTTTCATACACGGTGAACACGATTCCTCCACTCAAGACGAGACGTCCGAGTCTCATCGTGCTTCCACTCCAAAAACCCCTAACACCTCTTTCTGACAGCACCAATCGAAACGCCTCTGTCGTACTAGCCCCCCTAGCAGACTGTGACTTGGTCTTGATTGTGTCAAACGGCTGAGTTGCATACACCGTGATTGTCCCCGCAATGGCACCGGAACCGAATATTACCAAACTGTTGTTTGGCAAGTTTCTCTGCTTCGTGAATTCTCTCAGAATGTTGTACGAGCCCATTCGCACCGCTGAAGTTGCTGATTGCTTCAGTGTTGTTGACAACAAGCCACGGTAAACTTCGCTGATGCCATGCTGGCGCATCATGGAGAACAGAGCGTGCGTTCCGCCGGCGTACTTCCTTGTGGACGATTTGGCATCGTCAATTCTTCGAAAGGTTGTGGTTAGTACGTCGTGTTCCGGAATTTCTCCATGGCGATGAAACCCAGATATTACTTACAGCGCAGTTTTGACACGTTCTGTGGGAGTTACTGCAACGACACTCTCAACGCAACCTGCGATCATGCCAGCCAAAATGCCCCTCGCCGGCGTCAGCTTTCCCTTCTCATCCATCAACGCATTGCGGATGGAGTCAAAAGACAAAAAGCGAACCCCAGCTTTGAAGGTCGTGCCCTGCAAACATAGTGATCAGCGGAGGTGGTCACCGAGAATCATCTGCTATATATGGAAGAGTCATTTGTACAATGATCAAGGTCGAGCATCCAGTGTAGATAGCTCTCAAGCCGTCTTGCTTGATGACTTGAGTAATGACTGCGAATGGGTTTCTCGATGTTGTCGCGTGAAGTTGAGCTCTTGTTTTTGCGAACTCGAACGGATACTTTCCTCATCATCAGCATCATTTCCCTAGAGTTGTATAAATGTACCTAGCTACTCACTGTTATGGCCGCTTCAACACCTCCAGCAATACCGCCAGAAACGAGAGAAACACCCGGTGAAATCTTGTGCTTTTTGCTTGCACTGGTAGTTTTGAGGGCTGGTTGCTTGACAGGGGTATTCTTCGACGTTGGAATCCCCATATCCGGCGATTCAGATGCTGTGAGCGCCGTCATGATTGGACATACACCTTCTGGCTTCGTATCTAGAATTTCTAAGTTCTGAGAAACGGGCAAGGATTCTTCTTCGTACCACCACTGGAGGCAGATGTAGGGGAGTTACGCTTGATCGTATGACCGCCGACGACAACGAGTTAAAGGGCCTGGTTTAGAAATTTTGAACAGATGTCATTCCCAATTGAGCACACGATTCACACGATTTCCAAACTTGATTTGCGGTTACCTGGGCAAGCACGGTCTCTCTCTTCATACAAGGTTACTTCCCGCGTTTGAACCTCCAGGGTTAGGGGTTCGAGCGGGCAATCCGACCAATCACGGGCCTTGCCGCTTCCGCGGGATGGACGGGAACGTCGTTCCCGTCTATTGCTACCCGTGCGGGAGGCAATCTTTCCGTTTCCCTCACAATGCCGGGGTCCATTACCATCAGCCAATCTTTCTTTCACCCACGGGAGCTGTCATTTCCATCTCATTCCTTCCTTCAATTTTAGTCCTGTTTCCATGGCTCCGCTCGGGGACAATATCACAGTCTCGGGCCGTCCTCGAAGGCGGGCCGTAGAGGCCTGCACATTCTGTCGACGTCGCAAGTCGCAAGGTTCGTCACCCGCGGAGTCTCACCCAGCACTTCTCCGCCATCATTGTCGTTCCCACGGCTAACATGTTCCGTCCAGATCAAGTGCAATAACGAGCAGCCCACATGCGCCAATTGCAAGACTTATGGCAAGGATTGTGTCTACGAACCCCTGTCTGCCCCTCCCAACAACCCGCCTCCAGTCTCGACTTCGGCTCGTCGTCAGACCGAGCGTCGGCGGCGGACTACACCGAGGGGTTCCCGGCAATGGTCCCATCCTCCATCGGGGCCAGAATGCCAAGATGATAATGGCAACGAGGCCCGTCAAGATACGCCATCGCAGGTACGTGACACTGCGGAAGCTCCAGCAAACCTGCCGGGTCGAGGTCAGCAAAACCAACGGGAGGAGACACGGGTAGACCAGACTCCCTCTCATCGAGCAGGCGTGTCTCGTATTGTGGTCTCTGCGAATGGTGTATCGAGTTATCATGGCCGTACCAGTGCCTTGTTTGAGGAAAGCCTCCGAGAGAGGACTTCTGTAGCAGACTTGCGCCCGCGGATGCCGGACGAATGGATTGAGAAAGGACTAGTCGCCGAGGCAGCTAAACAACGTGGGTACATGATACTTTTGAGGGTGAATTTTTCGAGTTGATTGCATGTTAGGTCAACTCGAGGACTTCAACTACCGAGCTGGTACGCTGGACTTTGACGGTGTAGATCCCGAGTTGGGGATGCATCTGCTCTCTCTGCATTGGAACCGTCAGCATCATTCATTCCTGCTAACGTACCGTCCGGCATTCATGAGAGATATGGCGTGTAGCGGGCCTTACTTCTCCAAGATACTGCTGAATGCCATCTACTTTGGTGCGTCCAAGTTCAGCCCTCGTCGAGAGGTCCGAAGGGACCCCAATGATGTGCGGACGGCTGGCTGGGCATTCCGTGAGCGCGTCCGCAAATTACTGGGCGATGCGCTGGATAGCAGTGATATAACCACGATTCAAGCCTTGCTGGTGATGACGAACTCGCTGTTTGCGCTCGGAGATGAGAGAAGCGCTGCTTGGTTATACGCAGGGCTGGCCTTTCGCATGATCATTGACTCGGGCATGCACGTAGATGCGCCGGGTCTTGGTATCACACGAAAGTTTTCTGATGAGGATCTCGAGATACGCCGAAGGGTCTTCTGGGGAGCATTTGGTATGACACATCTTCCATTGATATGCATTGTTTTGGTCATTGATTCGTCCCCCCAGTTGTCGACAAGATCCAAAGCCTCTACCAGGGCCGCCCTGCTTCGTTGAAAGAGTCCGACACTCTGGTTCCCATCAAGTTTCTCGAAACCTTCGAAGAGTTCGAAAATTGGACACCCTTCGCCTTCTCGGCGCAGAACAACAACTATCCTGGTTCTCCCGCTTACAGTGTGTCAACTTTCACCCACCTGTGTAGGCTGTCAGTGGTCATGAGCGACATTTTAAGTTGCATCTACACGGAGCGAGCTTTTGACAAGAGCCCCCAGGAGCTATCTACCATGCTTGAGAACCTCAGCTCAAAGCTCGCAGCGTGGAAAGATGCCCTGCCAGCCCACCTCATATTCGATCCCAAGAGCAACGCCAGAGTTCCTCCACCACATGTGCTCAGCCTGCAGTAAGTTTATCTACACCCAGTTTAAATTAGCGAGAGTCTAATGATTCACAAGTGCGATGTACCATGTCCCCACGATCCTCTTACACCGTCCTTTTGTTGCTGACGGTCATCTCTACAATACCTCTCGCTCCATGTCAATAAACGCATTCATTACATGTGCCTCAGCAGCCGATAGTATTGTAGGCGTGCTTCGAGTGTACAACCAAGTATTCTCAGTGCGCCATGCACCTTACCTGATATCGTACGCTACGTACGTGGCAGCAACCATTCATGTTCGCATAGCGGCAAAGCGTAGCACTGAGTCGGGAGCTCGCGAATGCTTGGAGACGTGCATGTCCGTCTTCAGAGAGAACCAAGAAACAAACTGGGCTGTCAGAAGGGCTAAAGCCATAGTTGAAGGTCTCATGACGAGACTGGGCGTTGGCCTTTCTCGCGATAATGGCAATGCCCCAATTAGCAGTAGTCAAGTCTCCAATACGGGGGACTCCAGCCCGGAGAGTGCGCGAGGCCGTCCCGGAAGAAGACAAACGAGCGGTCTTGGGGAACGTGGCCGCGGGGAGCAACAAAGACCGCATCCACCATTAGTGGAGGACGGATCCCCATCAATTGGCTGGTCTGACATTGATGGTATCATACAGAGCTTCGTCCGCGGACAAGATTTCAACTCAGTGCCGACGGAAACGGAGACGCAACTTCCGATAATGCCTCAAACTATGAATACTCAGCAGCCTGGCGGCGACTCGGGAAGTGGCATCGGCAACCAGTCATGGATTCAGGGGCTACAGAGGCGGATGTCGGCGCTGCCTCATTCGATGACCTGCTCTTTGGATTCAATGGATCCGCTCTTGATAGCTTTTTCTAATGACAAATATATCATATCGTCAAATCAAGTATTCAGCCGTATCACTACCCGTCCGATGCGGGGCCGGGTCCCTGTCCGTTACGGTCCCGAGAGCCCGGGCGGAAGTGGCTAGATCAATCCCGCGGATGAACATGACTCCCGCGGGTTCGACGGCCATGCACACCTGACGATATTCACAGTCTGGAATAGAATACGCACGCGAGTGTCGTCACGTATCACCCGGCGATATCATCAACCATTTATGAACTCTGTGCGTCTCGTCGAGCCCTAGACGCCCCTAGTGCTTTCACTTCAACGCCCTCAAGATCCTCAACCCAGGTCTCAGGCCTTTGAAGATTGTTTCCAAATGCTTTCACAATCAAAAGTCTTACAAACCCATTCTGCAATACGAAGATACATTCACCAGTTATCGCATCAAAGTCCAACACCATTCCCAATCCCAATCATGGCTGTAACGCCAGCCATGTCGAATCGCCGAGTCAGACACTCGCTTCCGGCGGTCCTGATGAGAGCCGGGACGTCAAAGGGGCTCTTCATCCACCGCTCACATCTGCCGCCCTCATTAGACGACTAGGCCACGCCCCTGCTTGCAGCAATGGGTTCGAAGAACAACGACGCTCGCCAGATTGACGGCGTAGGCGGCGGAACCAGTGTCACCTCCAAAGTTGCAGTCGTCGCCCCATCGGACAGACCAGGCGTCGACGTCGAGTACACATTCGTCCAAGTTGCCGTAGGAAGCGAGACTGTCGACCTCAGTGGCAACTGCGGAAACATCTGCTCCGGAGTCGGGCCGTTTGCGTTCAAGAGAGGTTGGTCGCACCGTTGCCAGGCGCCAGGTCAGTCGACGTGAGAATCTTCAACACCAACACCTCTAAAGTCATTGTGGAAACGGTCTACGTTGATGAGGACGGCAACGTAGAAGAGGATGGAGACTGCCTCATTCCGGGAGTCAAGGGTCCTGGAAGCGAGATCAAGGTTGCTTTTATCGAGCCGGTGGGAAGCATGACCGGGAAGCTCTTCCCCAGTGGGCGTCGTGCTGAGAGCATCCTTGTCGAGGAGGTTCCTACTATCGGACCGTTTGTGGTTGAAGCAACGTTGATAGACTCCGCGAACCCGTTTGTGTTGGTCGACTCTCAGACTCTTCCAGCCCAAGTCACCATCGAGCCGCCAGACTCACCTCTATCTTTGGAGGTTGCGGAGGCAATCAGAAGGCAAGGCGCCGTTCTCATGGGTCTTGCTGGTAATCTTGAGCGAGCCAGCCGGGTCCGGGGAACGCCGAAGCTTGCTTACCTCTTACCACCAACCTCGGGTGGCTTATTCAAGCAGAAAGCAGACATACGAGTTCAGGCATACAGCATGGGAAAACCACACCCGAGTCTTCAACTTACAGGAGGAGTCACTTTGGCAAGCGCCATGATTATGGAAGGAACCGTGGCGCATCGCATAACAGACCACAAGACCACGCTGCTCACAGAAGGAATTCCCACGCCCAGGAGAACACCGAGTCCATCAGAGATGGTTGCCGGAGTCGTGACAAAGGGGCTTACGGACGGAATTCTATCTCAGATTCACGGCACAGGTAGAACTCTGCGCATCGAGCACGACAGTGGTACGATGGAGGTAGAGGCGCACACACGCCAAGATCTAGAGGGCATTATTGTTGATAGATGTGTTGTTTCGAGGACGGCACGGAGGCTATTTGAAGGCAACGTGTTGTATTATACCTGACCGACCGCCATAGACCAAAAATAAGTACCAATCCAACGAACGAAACTAGATGAGAAGAAACTCCCGCTCAGGAAACCTCTCCTCTTTGGCTTGGACCGCCTCCCCGTACATGATTCCGTGAACATAGGTTTCGCCAACCAAACTGTAAGTATCAACATCTCCGTTCTTTCTGAGAACCAAAGGAATCGAAGATCCATAAATCACTGATATCGTATCTCCCATCATGGTGTTGAGTGGCGCAAGACCGATGAAGCCTCGAACAGTGATTATGAGAGACCGGTTGAAACAGCATTTTCTCGAGCCTTTGTAAAAGCAGTCATCCTTCCACCTCGGCCGGTTCAACCCAGACTTCGAGCAGTTTTCAGTCTCAATTGAGGTGGTCTTTCTGCAATTCGAAGCCTGCCAGCAGCTCTTCCCCTTCAACCATGGTTGAATATGGGCTACCCAGTCCTCGTTCAGTAGACCTTCCGTCCAATCCCCTAGCAAGGTTCTGCAAATCCCCCATTGAGAGTCAAAGCCGCCATCGTATGGAGCTTTATTGATCCCAGAGCAACGCCTTTGCCAACAACTAATGGTAGATCGAAAGTTTTCCTCGATGTCCGTAAGCCCCGAGGTGTGAATCGTATTTGTAGTGATGCCGCTTGGTATTACTACAGCGACTTCGTCAACGTAAATCCCTCGGATACTCAGAAGCGATGTCATCAAAGGCTGTCCACTCTTCTTTCTCCCGTCCGTGTTCTCTTGCCAAGGTGTTTCCGATGTCTCTAGAAAACGAGCGACTCTTTTTGTTTTACCACCAGCATTGAAGGATTTTCTGCCACGACGTGCCGCGAAATCAAGCATCGAACCTTGCTGGCTGCCAGATCCCCATAGACCGCACCAGGAGGGCAGGCAAAACATGATTTCCCATGGCTTGAATCTGATCGGATTGATACCATAGGCCTTCGTTAGGTACGCGAAGATTGATTTGAAGACGATTTCGGCTAAATGATAGTAGTCAGGCTTGATGTTTAACTGGTCTTCTGGAGATGCCAAAGAGAGTAGACCAAAAACCATGTCCCTGGAAAGACCCTGCTTGAAGTCCTTCGTGAGCGTCATCCATCGTGGGAGAGGAGCCCTGTACACAGAAGGATCTGCTCGGTACGACTTCCATTGCTTGAGAAGAGGGTAGAAAGGACATGAGTTGAAGAGTGTTCGGATGATTTCGGGCACATGCTGTCTTCCCGAGACGTATTCATGATGCCAGACTGCCATTTTTGCAAGTTTGTCCAGGCTTACTGTGTCAGACGTTTGTCCTGAAAAAAACAATCGGTCTTTTGGAAAAGAATGCCTCTTGAACCACCCATCTTCGTTCCCACCAGCTATTCGAAAGGATCTCTTTGATAACCTTCCATTTTCTTCGTAGTTGAACTGTCGCTGGTACAATCGTCGACACAATCGTCGACTAGCGGCAATCCGTACATCAATGACGGGTTGATCAACTTGAACCTACTCTGATCATCGCTATCGGCATCCTTTTCGATCTGTTCCATGTCGGCCAGGAACTTTCGAGCAGTAAGCTGCGATACAGCTGTAAGGTTGACAGCACCAGAGAGTTCCACCCATATAAGTGTTCTGGAAGCGCACTTGTAGATACTGGCCATCAACTGTATCTGCCAAGACTTCTCCTGAGGAGCTTTCTGGTTGATGCATATGGCGTCCGCCCAGATACGTCGTTGTTCACCGTTTTGGTTGCGTCGAAGGGAGTCGAGAGCATCGAAGAGTGTGTCAGCTACATCTAGCTCGTACCCGTCGACATAGATTTTTCCTGAAGGTCGTTTCGAGGGACCCCAGGTGTAAGATAGAGCTTCATAAGTAGGCTTTGCGTCCAACGAAACGGTTTCCATAGAAGCATCGATGTTAATAGAGTGGCTGACTGTGGGTTCCAAAATAAGAAGTCTGATATCTCGCTTGTCCGGTCTTAGTGGACGGTATTCCAGACTTCCCAGTGACGGTCGGGTCTCAAGAGTCTGAAATCTCGAGACGGGATCGCGCTCCCGATTGCGCTCCCGATGGCGATATGATGTTTTCGCCTGATCCAAGACTTTCGGTTCCTCTAGGGAGTCCACAAGATCCATGCACACAGGGAAGCTGCGTATTTCCTGAGCACTCATTATTTCACAGATCAAAAAAAAGTGTCGAACAAGCCTCTAATCTCAAGTCCTTTTGTAGAGGTATGTAACAAGAAGGTTGAAAGAAGGGGGCAGTTTGGTGAGCTTAGGCCTGCTTTTGACGAGCAGGGCGCCTCCATAGGAGTCAGACTCATACCATGTGACCCCTCAGCAGGTCGTGTAACAAACGCATGATTTTAGCCTACTATTTATGCAGTGAAAGATGATCATGCAGCTCAACAAAACAGCATAGCCTCAATGAGGCGATGAATAGCGTGTGGATTTTACTTATCGGGAGAAATTAATCTTCCATCAACGACGAGAGCATGCATCAGAGTCCCTACTTCTTGTGCACATATTTCTCCACGAGCCAAATTTAACGCCGATCTAGTGTTGATATTGACTCGGCCAGTTGAATACACAAGATCATCTGTTTTTTTACGGCACCATTCATGCGGCAGCTTGTGGCTTTGAAATCGTCTTCAGAAGACTGACTGAGTTGATACCTGTGCACCTGTGGAGGTAACAGAGTCCTAGGCAGACGCACATGTTTGAAAGAAGTCTTTGAAGAGGTTGCATGCTTGTCAGACGTTACATCTCATTCATTCCATCATCACCGCCATCCACACCAACATCCCAAACTCATCCAGCCCATCACACCAGTCGGACACACGAGATGCCATCTCCCCCTCCTCCATCTCGGTCCCAGTTCCGTTTCCCGTGGCACGTCTCACCCGTCGCAGGTCTTGGATACTCAAAGGCTTCTTCCGAATCTCTGCTTCCATCTTCTTGTAACGCGCAGACCACTCGATATTTGACACAGGCTCCCACAGATACCTTCCTGTCGGAACTGCCACCTTTTCATAACCACAGGTAGCTGCTTTCCCTCCGCTGAAGTCTGCGTCGACGAGCAGCTCAAATCCAAAGTTCAGACAGACGTTTCTGTGACAGCCTGGAGTTAGCATTATGCACCTACGAGGATAGCTCTAAGACGAACCTCCGAACACTCTCCCTCAGCGCCCATTCTCGCCGGTCAAGGCTAGCGCCATTGATGAAGTTGGAGGTATAATCCATTTGAAAATAAAGCTTTCTTGCTAGTAGCTACTCTCATACATTAGTATGTATAACCTAACTCCAGGAAACACGGGATTCTCACAACAGGAGTTGATACTAGGAAGTCAATATCGTTGTGGGGGATGGAGTCTTGGTCCTTCACTTGCAGCAGTACGTATATCGTCATAGCTTGCCCAGCCGATACGAGCTCTTCACGACTGAAGGAATCGTACTATCCCATAAAAGTTCTCAGTCAGATATAGTTCTGAAGTCGTGGGCTTTGGCCTTACCTCTTCTCTAATTCTGGCAACCTCCTTGTAAATGCTCTTCCACACGAAGGCCGTGCTTCCAGGAGTCCTCGCCTCGTAGGCTTGTACCAGACTACAGCAGATTGCCAGTACTTCAGGTAAACACTGATGATACCCCTGAGCACTACACTCAGCTGGTGATACGACGCCGTCAATCGCACATTGAGGGAATATGAACGGCGGAAGGCGGCCGCCTCTGGCCATCATCGCGGGATATGAAAGAAGCTGACCGAGAAGAACTTTGGCGGTGAAGGCTGTTGATGCAGGCTTTCTTATTCTGGGTCTAAGTGGTGCCTCGTCATAGTATCGCGGTAAAGTTGTAGGTGGCGTTTGGTTCGAGACGAGCCGTCTACTTCTGGGCGAGGTAGGACTTTGAATGGGTACCAGAGCCCTGTGGGGTTCCATCTCACTGAGATCCTGGTTTTCTAACCAGGAGAGCGGATTTGTGCTGTATGGTGTTGCCGAATTTGGAAGAGCCGTATGAATCCTGAAAGGCGTATTCGATATACCCCCAACCGCTTGATTCAGGAAAGTGAGCTCACAGCCTAAGGATGTTGGCAGATGTGATGGTGACTCCAAACTCCCCCAATCCATCCAAGAGTATACATCTTGGTCAGGTCCGAGACTCTCAAGGACCGAGGAACCCGGGTTGACCTCGTCTATTGCTGCTCCAGTCCATGACCCAGGTGTTCTACTTGGCCCACCACCTGGTCTAGGCGCTACAGGCTGGGCAAAGTGAACCGATTGGTCCACATCTCCGAGGCCGTCACTTACAAGAGACGGTACAGCTGGCCGTAGAGATCTAGCTGCCGTTCTTCTTGGCAGTTGGTCGTACTTGCAGGCCAACCCTCGTTCGTCACATCGTTGACAAGGCGCATCCAGCGAGCATCTCGCCTTGCTAGTCCGACAGGAAACGCAGGACTTCTTACGGCTTGACATTCTTGCCGGTTCATAGACTATTTTGTGAAACGAATATTGCCGAAAATTTGGCATCGACTGTTGACATCGCCAATACTGCTGCCTAAGAGATGCAAGTCAAAGAAAGGGGGCGAACAATGGAGCAGTGGTGTCAGCACGCCGCGGAGTTCCGACCAATCAGCGGCCGTCCCTTCACGGCGCCGGCGCCGGCGAGAGGGGACCCACTGAACTCCGGACGGGAGGTCTGCACTTCGTCTAAACCTTGATAGAGATGGCCTGGATTTTCTAAGGATTAGCCGAATGAATACTCGAGGTTCTTGTCACAACTCCCGCATTTGTGATCTGCGTTTCGAAAGGGCGCTGAGAGACAGATGTAGCTGTTAGCTGCTTTCGACGGAGTTGCAGCCAATCAGAGGCCGTCGTCTCGCCCAACTCCGGAGCTCGCAAGAGAGACGCCACAACCGTCATGCCACGGGGCATTATCTTCTTCAGACTGTAGAAGAATGTGGTGCAAGTAGGTATTCTTCTTTTCCGTAAGGTAGAAGTTCCATATCCTTGGCTAGGATTGAGCTCTGCGGAGTCGACACGGGTCTCCGGCACTTCGGCGCACTTGTACCCCCTGAAGGTCTCTTGATACCCTCCTGTCAAATGATATAAAACGATCTGCCTACACCTCGCTGTCAAGTTTTCACGCAGCTTCAGATATCTAACATTCTCAACATTCTCAACATCACCCAAAAGCAGTCACCACTTACAACACCAACCATGTCTCCAATCCGCGTCGGCATCATCGGCCTCTCAGCCAAAGCCCCTTCATATGCCCCCGGCACCTGGGCCTCAGCATCCTTCCTCCCTTCCATTCAAAACTCTCCCGAGTACACCATCGCGGCCCTCTGTAACACTACATCCGACGCCGCCCGTCGCTCCATCCAGTTCCACAACCTGCCGGAAACCACCAAAGCCTACGGTGACCCCCAGGACCTGGCCAACGACCCGGATGTCGACCTCATCATCGTCAGCGTCGTCGTAACCCACCATCTCAAACTTGCCCTTCCCGCTTTACAGCAGAAGAAACAGGTCTTTGTGGAGTGGCCCCTGGGCCATTCCGCTGCGGAAGCAGAGCAGATGGTGGAGCTGGCCAAGACGAATGGACTGAGAACTATTGTTGGCCTGCAGGCCCGTGCTGATCCTTCTATGATCAAGTTGAAGGAGATCATCAACAGTGGAGAGATCGGAGAGGTCAAGAACACCACTGTAATCGGCACCCTTCCCGCTCTGCCTCCGCAGTTCTGGATCGAGGGGACAGAGCAGTTCCTCGACATCAAAGGCGGAGCGAGCGCTTTCCACATAGTCTTTGGGCACTGTAAGTGATATCCTCCCAATCTCATACTATGCATAAACGGGGGTTCCTAACAATATTCCGTAGTCATAGACTCGTTCACCCATGTCCTCGGCCCCTTCAAAACCTCCAGCATCAGCTCGATCCTCAAGACAGATGACGACCACGTGCCAATCTACACCGCAGACAGGACCGCAATCGCCATCCCCTCACACCCCAAGACCGCCCCGGACCACATCCTTGTCCAGGGCAGCCTCCAGAGCAGCGCCCTAGCCACCATCCACTTCCGCACGACGCAGGCCTCCATCGACGACGTCGGCATCCGCTGGATCATCTCCGGCTCCAAGGGCGAGGTTGAAGTCACCTCGCCCTCGAGCAGCTGGCAAGGCTATTTCCCCAACCAGAAGATCAAGGTCAAGGTCTTTGGCGGGGAGACGCGGGACGTGGATCTCGTTGCGGAACTTGGGGTTGCGGCCGATGTTGGGCAGCGGGCTGTGAACACGGCTTTGGTCCTGGATGCGTTCGCGAAGGGGAAGAGGGAAGTCTTTGCTGACTTTGAGGCGGGGTTGCGGAATCATCAGCTGCTGGATGTGATCTTGAAGAAGTCAGGTTTGGGGGTTTAGGGGGGTATGAATCGATGATTATGGCTCTGATTGTGTATAAATCATACCATTGACGATGGATTATACCTATAGAGGACAAGCTCACGAAGCCGCTACCACTAGTTCAACTGGGATCATGATACAACAAGCCGAACGGGAAAGAAGAGAGAGAACTAGAGATACGACTATGTATAGGCGAGTACGGAATGAAGATCATATTGAATCTTGCGATCAAAGAAACCACCAAACCACGCTGAAGGCATGAAATGATTGGTTAGACAAAGCGCGCATGGGGAAATCACTGTCGAATCGCAGGTGATCAAACCACAAGCCCGCTGTTCAAGGCCCGGTCCATGCCGCAGGATCCACCCTCGGCGCCAGTGCCGATGCCGGCGTTGCATGCCGAAGCCCGGAGATCGTGACAAATTCCCTCCGAAATCTGACTCGGCATGACACCCGAGATGGACTCCCTCCAACCGCACTCGACGACCTCTCAAATTTTATGCGAGTGTTACACTGTCTTTCATTTTGGTTGATCCTCATTGGACGCAAGAACATCAGTCAGTGAACGCATCAACGAAGACGGGTTTCTCAAGCGTGTTTCTCCATCTCACGACTCTTCATTCTTGTCTCAATTGGAAGCCCTCTAAGTGAGCCGCAACTTACACCCAGTCTCACACCTATTCATCAATCACCCACAGAACAAACCCATCAACCCCTCACAATGCCCGAACCTACACCCCCCGTAATCGCAATCCTAGACACAGACACAACAGTCCCCTCCATCCAACACTCCCACGGAAAATACTACAGCGCCGCCTACATCCACCACCTCACAGCCGCCGCCACCGCCGCCTCCCTCCCCG
>JABGMY010000797.1:0-12556 GCA_014705525.1 Colletotrichum sp. HC292
CAGTAGGAAAAAAAAAAAAAGTCTCACCATGGTTCCCAGATATGGCCCATGTCTTTGTGCGTCTACGTGCCCCCCGGTAGAGGTCAGATACAACGGACGAGATTGGTCCCTCGGTCTCTGTCCCTCTGTCCCATGTTCTGGGCGCCTTGTCAAGCCAAGTCACAGTCACACTTCCTCAAGGCAACGCAAAGAATGTTCCCCAAGACTTGTCCGAAGGGGCCTGGCCGGGTCTTGGGCCTGGCCCTCGCCCTCCTCGCCTCGTCCCCACCTGCTCAAAGAGGACTGTATTTAGCTGACTGCATTCCCCCATGTGGTTGAGGCTCATGATCTCCTCGTGTGCATCAGTTGTTTAGTATCCACGACGACGCAAAGGCCCCTCCTCAGCCTTCCTTCCTTTTTTTTTTCCCTCTCTTCCTTCTCTCACACCCTTGGTGGTGCTTCACTTCTTCTCACAATCTTACCCAAGCCCAGCCCCCAAGAGGCACAGCCGTTTCAATCTCTCCGGCTGAAGTTATCGTCATCGACGGCCCACTCCTTCTTTACACACCACAGCCCGTCCCATCTCGGACATCTCGCCAAGCCGGTTCAGGTCCTATTGATTAGGCCAAACAGCAAACAGCTGACACAATTTGCTCCATCTCTTCATCATCGCTCGCGAGTCGACGTAGGAGTTGAGAAGAGCCAAGCAACTGCACCATAGCCTCCCAGCCTTTTTTGTGTGTCTGTGTTGCTTTGGGTGTTCCATTCTTTCGACATACAAGACGGAAACAGAAACGAGAAGGAGGGCCTAGCTCCCCGTTCGTGTGAACCAACCTCGAATCGCCAAGTACTCTCCCTTTTGGGACCCAGCAGGATCCAGAACAGGTCGACGTAGCTGGCTCACGAGAACGTCGTCACCCAACTGCCGCCAACCACCTCGTCATAGTCGGCTCACTTGAACCCCGAAAACATTCAAACGTTCCCTTTCCTCGCTTTTCCATGACCTCTTTGACTCTCACTTCTCCCCTTTGATTCAAACCTTTCAGACACAGTCGTTCTTCTCAACCCTTCCACCCCCTTCATCCCGGTCAAACCCAGCGAAAACCACGCAAGTCTCTTCTTACCTAAGACTCTCTCTCTCTCTCTTTCTCCTCCTCTTCGATATTACTCAGATCGCGATGCCTTCGCAAAAGATCAAGTGTGTCTTGGGCGCCGCCGCCCTCCTCTGCTCCGGGCTGGCCCAGGCGCAGAAGTACGTCCTCCACGACAACTTCGACCAGACCAACTTCTTCCACGAGTTCAGCTTCTTCGACCAGGCCGACCCGACCAAGGGCTCGCAGACGTACACCAGCGCGCAGACGGCCAACGACAAGGGCCTCGCCGGCTTCGCGCAAAACGGCATCTACCTCGGCGTCGACGCCAAGACCACCGGTCAGGGCCGCCAGTCGGTGCGCGTCACGTCCAACAAGGCGTACGACTCTGGTCTGTTTGTCGCCGACATTGCGCACATGCCCACGAGCAGCTGCGGCGTCTGGCCTGCGTTCTGGATGTTTGGTCCCAACTGGTGAGTTAAATACAATCAGCAAGCAGTAAGAGTGGAAAACTGACCGCGGCAGGCCCAACTCTGGCGAGATTGACATCATCGAGGGCGTCAACACCCAAGAGTCCAACGCCGTGACGCTGCACACCGGCCCCGGCTGCACCATCACCAACGACGGCACCGTCTCCTCCACGACGCTCAAGGAGAAGGACTGCAACGCGGGCAACGCCGGCACGGGGTGCGGGCAGTCGACCTCGAGCAACCAGAACTACGGCGACGGCTTCAACGCCATCGGCGGCGGCGTGTACGCGGTCGACTTCAACTCGCAGGCCATCTCCGTCTGGTTCTTCCCGCGCAGCGCCATCCCCGCCGACGTGACCTCGGGCAACCCCACGCCGTCGTCGTGGGGCCAGCCGCTCGCCAAGTTCAACGGCGACCAGGGCTGCGACATTCCCTCGCACTTCAAGCAGCAGAACCTCGTCTTCAACACCGCGCTGTGCGGCGACTGGGCCGGCAAGGTGTGGTCGCAGAACGCCGAGTGCGCGGCCCTCGCGTCGACGTGCTCCGACTACGTCGCGGCCAACCCGCAGGCCTTCACCCAGGCGTACTGGCTCATCAACTCTGTCAAGGTCTACCAGAGCCAGTGAGCAGATGCTCTCTTCCGGTGGGCGGGTGGCTGCGCATCTTTTTTCTCCTTTTAGATACGACAACTGCAAAGACCTGGAATCGGTACGACAGACGGCGATCCAGAACGGAGTTGGAGGCTGGCTTTCTTTCTTCATGGGCTCGGCTCTCCTTGACGACATTTACGACATTTGACTTTGACTCTTTCAGAGATTCTCTTCGACCACCCCCCGGATATCTACTGGTAGATACCATTTTTTTGTGAACCTTTTGGGACATGACATGACGGAAAGACGGCGTTACGGAAAGGAAAGAAATAAAGAAAGAGGGTCTCCTTTGATGATTACCTAGACTAGGTTATGCTTTTCTTCTTTTGGCTTGTGGGTATGTTAGCTCCAGATACCCTGAATTGGACTATTACCTCGTAAAGTCGGAATATGAGACATGGCCCCTGGTCTTACGTGAGTTCAAAATGAGTAAACAGAGATCGTTCGCCGAGCAGAGCACAGAGAGCAGGCATCGTTTCGCCAAGTAAAGTATGAGGGAGATCAAACTTGAATGCTGGTCCGAGTCAGCACGCAGAGCTGTCAGGCGTCCTTGAGAGGTTTGTTTGGGCAAGAAGGACCGCCAGAGACTTTGCTCAATTTCGTCGTTCAAGCTCATGACACGTGCGGTGGCTGGGAGAGACATCTCCGGTGCGCTGATTTCGTCGACTCGAGTCGGCCGGCGAACATGTGTGCATCCTGTCACCCGCAGCAAGATTCAGTTGACGTCCCGAGATGAGATGTCGTCCAACTTTGAGGGCCCAGCAGCCACTAAGAACGAGCGGTCCTGCTAATGCCTCCAGGGAACCGGGCTGTCGGGCGAGGGCTGTCGAAACTGAATTAGATTTCACCGGGAGGATGTGCGTCCGATGTCTAGTGCGGGTTGCATGAAGTGGTTCAAGTGGCAGAGCCAATGCAGGGCCAAGACTCGAAACGCGATCATCTTCTGCCGTCTAGATGGGCGGGCGCGACTTCACTACAGCTGTTGAGGCCAATAGGAGATAGGAGTAGGGCATTTAGATTGACGATTTCTAGACCTGAGTCGAGCAGGCTGTCGATGGCTCTAACCATGGGCCGTCGCACTCGGTCATCCCCGTTACCATTCGCGGATCTCGTCATCCGAAGAATTTGAGAGTGGGGAAAGGAGTTGGAGATGATGGTGAGAAACGGGCTCAGGGGACAGGAGTTGGCCAAGACGGGAATGAGTCCGGGATAGAAGCTGGGCGATGCGATGCAGGAGATGAAAAAAGAGTGAGGTGATGTGAAGCGCCAGGGCTCTCCCTCGACCCCGTGTGCTGCTGCCCTGCCGTTAGTGCTCAATTTTTAGTGCCTTTTCTCCCACGCGCAAACCTGCGGTGACAGCAAGGAGCCCCACACGCTTAAGACATGCAGCTAACAGGTCCCACCTGATCGGGCTTAGCTGCCAGGGGTATGAGGCAGATCCACCGTGATCTTCGACAGACTTCAAACTCGCAACAGGCACACAACCAAAACCTCCAGCTTTGCCCGACCCGTGGAAATGGAGCAGCCGACGGGCGGCCCCCGAGCTCGTCAAGGTCGTAAAGACCTACCAAGACCTCTGATTGGGCCCTGACCCGCTCATTGGAACAATCTACGCTCCTCGCAGATCGTGCGCTTGGCAAAGAAGCTTGTCTGCTCGTACCGAGTTGACCAGGGGACGACCCCGGCGTCGATGGCCCTTGGGACTTGTGATGCACCTGAACCAGTCCACATGTTGCAGCAGGGCCTCGGATGAGACGCCGATGGGCAGTATTACTGCTATTACCGCTCTTTCTCGTTCGGACGACTCAGGCTCCAGGCCGCATATGGGGTGGTGTTTGTCGCGGAATCTGAGATGAGCCTTCTGTCAGACGGTCTACTGGCCCGATGAAGCAATGATGGGATGGGGCGAAGAGGGAAGCCGCGGGGTCCAGGGCCACAACCAGATGGAGCAAGAGTACGGTTTGGCTATAGGAAGTTGTGGTATAAGATCCTCCCGTTCGCCCCGACCATCTGCTGTCTTGTCCCTTCTCATCATCAGCTTCATCTCATCCAATCTTCAATAATATCCATTCCCTTCATTCCACAGCAGCGCTGTCCCATTCACTCTTTGCCGGTCAATAACTTAAAACTGTAAATATTATACAACCCACCAATACCTTTCGTCAACACACCGACATCAACCACCAACGACAAAATGTACTTCACCAAGGTCGCCGTTCTCTTCTCCCTTGCCGCCACCGGCTTCTCCGCCCCTGTCGAGAGCCGTCAGGCCAAGCTCCTGTCCGTCCAGGACTACTCTCAGTTCCAGGTCTCTGACGGCGTTGGCGGAAACGCCCTCGCTGAGGTCGCCCAGAAGTTCCCCGTAAGTCACCTTCAACAGCCATACGTCACCATCACCGTTCACTCACACCAAACAGATCGACCAGATCAAGGCCAACCTCGCGGGCGTCAGCAAGGACGATCTCGCCATCCTCCAGGCTGCCCGTGTTGCCGCTGAGGGCGCCGAGACCGACGCCGGCGGCTTCAACGATGCCATCGCCAAGGCCTCTGGCGCTGACAAGGATGCCCTCTCGGTCGGCAAGATCAAGAACAAGGTCCTCAAGCTCCAGCTCGAGGTCCTCGCTCTGCAGGTCCAGCAGGCCCAGGGTGCTAGCAACCAGGCCAAGATCGACGCCGAGCAGAAGAAGCTCGACAACAACGTCAAGACCGACACCGCCTCCAAGGGCAAGACCAGCCAGGCCGTCAACTTCAAGGCTACCTCAACCCCCAAGGGCAAGAAGAACTAAGAAAGTTTCTCCCTGGGATATCGCGGCCGTTGCCGTGAAAGGCATCTCGCGCGCGGGCTTTGGTGCTGGAGAGCAAAAGAGAAACGGCGTTAATCTCCTCTTGGCTATGCGTGGTGGGGGAAACTTGGGTCATGAAACATTGGCGAAGGGAGTTTACGCGCTGGGGAGCCTGAATTCCCGGTTTAATTCGAGGACATGATAATTCGGCTGAAGTTGGGGGAAATTTAGTAAAATACAATTGAGTTTTACTACTCGGACACTCCCGATCGGTGAAGGTGTAACAGTGAAAAGATCCTTGAAACCCGTCTTCTGATCGAAGTATCAATATTGTTCTAGATGTTGTCGCTCATTATCGCGGGATACGTACACTCTATTGGCGCTGTCGCTTCTCGTCCATTGCGTTCCGACCAGGTCATTTGTATGCCTCATGTCCGTCACCTTAATCTATCAGCCCGAAAACTTCTTACCTTGATAACATTCCACCGAGTTTATTCGATGGAGACAAACGGTTGCACGACTTGCACATTTTAAGTTGGGAAGGATCCTGGGTCG
The DNA here is from genome assembly GCA_014705525.1 of Colletotrichum sp. HC292. Lineage (NCBI taxonomy): Eukaryota > Fungi > Ascomycota > Sordariomycetes > Glomerellales > Glomerellaceae > Colletotrichum > Colletotrichum sp. HC292. The sequence continues at coordinate 5,529 of JABGMY010000797.1, forward strand.
CACTTGCCTTGTTCCGGCCGCCAATGCGCCGCACTGTGCTGTGGGCGCCGCGACCTGTGCGGCAGACTGTGTGAGCGGTCGCCTCATTCACTGTGACTAGGCTTCCACTCGGAACCTTCACCTCACCTTCACACTTTCTTCTCTTACACTGAAACGTCAGCGACGTACCTATCTTTTTGAGACCTATCTTCACCATCGACATTGGCCATACATATCAAATCAAATCGAGGCTATCTCAGATTCGCAGCGGCAATTACGTGGCCTCCGCCGCATGACTTGCACCACCTAATATCTAATATCTCAGCGAACCGGGCGCCCCCGGTGGCAACCCCCTTGCCCAATGTCGACGCCATCGAACTACCTCCCCATGGGATGCTTGGTCATCACCAGTGAGAATTCCGGTATTCAAAGCGATGTTTGGAAGCGATTGCGAGACCGGTACGGACACTGGGCGGACATCAGTCCAGCAGATCCGGTCCCCGACATCAGCACCACCCAGCTGGCGAACTTTGACGGCACGGATGAGGCTCTTTTGAGATCTAGGCCCGTCAAGGAGTTCAGGAATCTCGCGGCAGCCAGATGGATCATATTGCAAGTCTTGGTGTCTGACGATAATGTGGCTATCATCAGAGTCTACACGCTGCCCGATGACGTTGACAGGCGCCTCGTCGATCGTGAGCGGAATAAGCTGAAGCACTCCCGCGGCTTGCTATTTGTAGCTCTCGACTTTTCACCGCAAACTTGGTCAGGCCGGCCTGCCGACATACCCATCTCAATCAGTAATCACTTGAAGGAAGAAATCGACGACGAAGATGAGTCTCGCACGCTTTTGGAGATGTTTAACAGCATGCCCTCGCCAGACCCCAATCCCAACATCATCACCAACCACGGGGATCGCGAGGCAGCTTATGCTGTTCTGGAGAGCGACGTTCCTGGCCTTACCACGACACTCTACGACTACCAGCGCCGATCAGCCGCCCTGATGATTGAGCGAGAAAGTGAGCCGGGCCAGGTCCTCGACCCCCGCCTACTTAGGAGTGCTGACCAGAATGGCGCCACGTTCTACTTCGACCCCAGTCAGGGCGTGCTTCTCAAAGGGCCACGGTTCTATGATGGAGTCAGAGGTGGCATCCTTGCCGAGCAGATGGGGGCAGGCAAGACACTCATCTGTCTCTCTGTGATTCTGGCAACCAAGCACTCGGCCACCCAAACGCCAGAGATCTACCGTGGAAACGATGTTCCTGTGAGAAAGCGGGTAGCATCTCTCGCAGATATGGCGGCCTCATGCATTACTCGAAACGCGGCTCCCTGGAAGACGTACTTTAACACATACGGCACCGTTGAGGATCTGGAGTTTCCAAAATGCATTGCTGCCATTGAACGGAATCCTGGCTTTTACCATGTTCCACCTCCTCCGCCCAAGCGAAGCAGTCGATATCAGTCCACAGCTGAGGCGCCACCGACAAAGATGTTGCACAGTCATGCATCGTTGGTGGTTGTTCCTAACAACCTCATGAAACAATGGGAACAAGAGATTGCCAAGCACACCGCCCGCCAGGATCGAGCTGGTCTCAAGGTCCTTACCCTGGCCAGCCAGGTGGGAGAAATACCCGACGCCCCTTCGTTGGCAAGTTACGACATCGTCCTCATTTCTCAATCCCGACTCAGCAGGATATACAAGCAAACTATGTTACATGGGTGTCCCCTGACGGAAGTTCACTTCAAGCGCTGCATTGTCGACGAAGGCCACAAGCTTGGATACTCTAGGATTTCAAGCAAGAGCGATCTTCTGCTAGCTCTGGACTTGATGCAGATTACTTCTCGATGGATCGTCACCGGAACACCAACTCCAGGATTGTACGGCGTAGACGGCAAGAGCAAGGTAGCCAGTAATGGAGACAAGATGGCTTCGGCGGACACGGAGAAGCAGGATCTTGAGAAGGTAGGAGCGATAGCATCGCTATACCTGAACGCCCGGCCTTGGTCAAACACCCATCAAGAATCGGAAGATACGCCTGCAGACTGGGCCGTCTATGTGATGCAGCCGCGGCACAGCTCGAGGAGTAGCGGACGCAAGGGGATTCTCAGGGCAACATTGAACACGCTGCTCATCAGACATCAGCTATCTGAACTCAACAAGCTGCTTCCTGCCGTCGATGAGAATATAGTTGTTCTTGAAGGTTCCTACCAAGACAAATTATCACTCAACATCTTCTCAATGATGGTTATCTTCAACGCAGTACAGTCACAACGGCAGGATGTAGACTACTTTTTTCATCCTCGACAGAAGAAATCGCTCCTCCAGCTACTGCACAACCTGAAGCAGGCCAGCTTCTTCGGTGGTTCCTTCTATGCGCCCGAAGACATACAAAAGTCGCTCGACACCGCCGAAGAGTTTTTGAAGGAAAAGAAGGTACCGATTAGCCCGAGTGATAAGGTTCTGCTTGAAAAGGCCATGGCAGTGGCTCGTATTGCCCTCAGCAATCCGCTGAAACAGCTCAGCAACCAGTTCAACGAGATTCCCATCTTTGTTCAGAACTTTCTTCCAAATGGTGCCAGTAGAGCCTGGTCTATGGACGACCAGGACACCAACCCAACTTGTACCGACGCAGGTATGGTGATGGGTGCTCAGAAGGTTGTCCGTTCTTCGCTGGGGGATGCCACAAAGTTGAACAGTCTGATGAATGGCCAGCTTAAGGAGGAAGGCTACAAGATGATGGCTGACGGCAGCATCACCAGCGCCCGATCCACCAAGGCGGAACGACGAGCAACCAAACTTCCGAACACACTCGCAGGAAACACAAAGCTTGGAGGGGAAAGGACGCCTCGGCATCTACGCGCCAGTGCATTCCACGCTCCCGAAGAGTCTTTTTCACAACAGGATTTACCGGAGGACCTTCTGAAAGCAGAGCTTGTGTCTACGGTGTCAGCCAAGCTGTCGTACTTGCTCGATAGTATCGTGGAACATCATGCGACGGAGAAGATTATTGTTTTCTATGAGAACGAAAACGTGGCATGGTACCTGGCCAGCATGCTCGACGTGGTGAGTAGGCACCTGCAGTCTATGCAACGCGAAGCTAACCCGACGACTTCAGATTTCAGTGTCACACCTAATTTACGCCAAATCACTGGCATATGACCGAAAAATACAGTACATTAATACGTTCAACCACGAAGACAAGTTTCGGTTAGTCTGCTGCTTACCTGCTTCATCGAGTAGCTTCTCACATGTATAACAGCGTGATTCTTATGGATCTGTCCCAAGCAGCCGTCGGTCTAGATATGCGCGCAGCCTCGAGAATTTACTTCATCAACCCGGTCCTAAACCCCCAGATACAGGCACAGGCTGTTGGGCGAGCTCGGCGTATCAGTCAGCAGAAGCCCGTTACCGTAGAGACTTTGGTTCTCCGAGGCAGTATCGAGGAAGTTGTTGTTGAGCGGAAGAAGAGCATGTCCCAGATCGAGCACTGGAAGTGCAAGACGATGCTGGACGATCGTCCGATCTACAACTGGATCCTCAACGCCGCCATCATACCGCTGCCCGAGGACGAGACGGAGAAACTTGCCCAGGCTGTTCCGCTGAAATATCCTCAACCGGTCTTTGGCAGCGGTTTCGGAAGAGAACACCATCCTGACCAGGACCTCATCATGGGTGATATTGGTCCCAGCTCACCTATCAAGAATCGGCAATCGGCGAGTGCCACGATTGCCAACGGAAGAAAACGTTCTCGCAGCCCAGAGTCGCGGAGTGCATCTGCCCGCCCTGCGCGCAGAGCGCGATTTGCAAAAGATGATGCTGTCCCATCCGTCAATATTGCGACGAACGGCGAGCCGAGCACTGCAGAGGCCCCGGTCAACGACCATCAGGAGAGCGTTCCACCTGAGGAGTCACACGAATTGGACACTAGACCCGCTCGCCGATTACAGTTTTCGGTGGCTTGATGACATGCCGACATGCAAATATCGTGTTTGGATCTCGTTTTATTAATGATTGGCTTGTATATAACGTGATAAAGGGTGCGGGCACTCCTCAACCGGCGGAGTGCCATGGAATGGTCTACCCGCGGGTGGCAAGAACTGCTGCCCGAGTCTCTATATAACGTTCATAGTAGCAGCTTCACGGAGGCAGCCAGTTGTACATACTTGATGACCCAAGAATTCGGACTTCGCCCTTCTTCTCTCTTCATGCAGACTGCGAGGCGCCATCGGAGACGCATATGCAGAGCACGCGCCCATCGGGGATCCGATCTGGAGATCCAATGCAAGCTGTCGGTTGCCACAGGGATATCTGAGATCGCAGGACGAACTGCGTTGTTGTCTGTCCCTACACGCAGAGCCAAGCATGCGATGGCGTCCGAGGACGACCAGAGTCCTGAGCTATTCATAGTTGGATTGGGTGAAGTGTGAAGTCTGACCTCACGGACCATGCTGTTGTCCAGTCCTTGCGATGCATGTTTCTGACCACGAGGCCTCGTTTATGTAGGGGACTAAGTTCGATGACAGCGGAACCCGGTTCACGGCAAGCACGTGTGGACGAACCGGGTCGTCCAAGGAACTGGGCCAAAAGAACGGACCGCCGGTGCATTTCTTTGGCGAGAGAGAGTTTGGACGTTTTCTTGCCCACGAGCCTCACCTTAAATCCCGCGCGAGGGGCAGTGCGCGGCCCTCCGTCCGTTTTGGCGAAACCTCTGTGCACGAAGAAGTCCTGCAAGCTGGACATTATGGTAAGGGAGATTTTTTTTTTTTCATCTCCTGCGCAGAGAGATGATGGGATCATGGGTCCATGAGAAGAACCGAACCAGGTTTTGCAAGCATTGGGAAATAGTTCGATCAAGGTAATTGGGGTTCTTGGACTTCCGTGCCGAGACGGCGGCGGCACGCCGTTGTGTTGTAGCTAGGAATATCACACGCGGGTGGGGAGGAACAAGCACCCACTCTCAAACCGAGATATCCGTTCAACGGGGGCAAGAAAGGCGATGATGCAATGCGGAGATGTCGGCAAGCTGCCGCCGCCCCCATTTGCCCCGGATAGAGAGGCTGGGAGGAGGTAAGGTAGGTTTGCGGTGACAGGAAGATCCCCACTCTGCCTTCCGGTGACAGTCCGTCCCAGTTTCCGGGGGGCGGCGACTGAAGGAGAAGAAGAAACGGAGGCGCATCATGACGCCTGTCTCGTTCAATCTGTGACTGTCAAGTCTCTGGGCTGAAGGGCGGGAGGCGTCTGGTCCACACCCATCCACATCCAATCCTTCCAGGTTTCATGGATCCTTTCTCAAAAAGTCGGCTGTTGAGAAAGCCTGGCCGGCGGCGCCCTTGCAACAGCAGCAGCAGCAGCATCATCATTATCGCCCACTTTGACGCGCAAGCGGCGGCGCCGCCAGGAACAGACGCGGGTGCATTAGCCTGGTGCTCGCTACTTCGTTCCTCGTCTGCGGCACAGTTTAAGAATGACAGATGCATATCCGTACAGAGCCATTGTCGATTACATTCCTCGCCCTCAAAGGACAGGGGAAAAAAAGTCCAGAGGTTGGGGCGTTTGCGCTAAAAGTTGGGCCTAGGGCAGGAAACAGCAGGGACGCCCGTTGAAACGAGTTTCTCACCAGGGCAACGATTTAGCCCAAACTAGTTACCTTGCTCCGATCTCTCGGGACTATCCCGTCCAGCATGGCTATTTGCATTCCACCTAAAAGTCCAGTCCTATCTTCTAGGGACGAAGTGCAAGCAAGAGAAGATGGGATGGCCCGGGCGGGAGGGACTGCATACCATCACCACGCCATCTCGACGGCACCGCTCCCGGGCTGTTATTGAGAAGAGTCGTTGAGATGGAGGCTGCGATGATAACGATAACGAGCCCTGGGCAAGATGGGTTGCTTCGAGTGCGCGGGAAGTCGGCGGGAGGCGGATGCGAGTAAGCGCCTTTCAAGATTGACGAGGCGTCATTGATGCGACCTCAGCACGCGCTACGGTGTCCAGGGTGCAAGCCGGGCCTCTCAGCCCTCAGCTGAGGAGGGGGAAATCGGAGCCCGGTGGGATTTGCCATGTCGTCCGTTGGAGTTCCCGCTTCAAGCAGCATCCACGGCATCCTGTTCCTGGTGTGCTGGAGAGAGAGAGCACGGTTTAGCCAATCCGCCAAGGCAGGAAAGCAGCGGCGTACCCGATGCTGCAGCCCTCGAGGCTCCAGCCCCGTCTGTGCCATGGATCGAAAGCTCGAAACACGCCAGACCGACAATCCCGTCATGGCCAGCTGCAGCAACAACCCCGTACGTCCTATCCCATCTTGGTGCGTGTGGGTGTGTGAAGGTGTGTGTGTGTGTTTGACGCTGCAGGGCGGAACGGCATCTCCCCAACCTCTTGCCGATATGCTTCCCGGGTCACCTCATTCGTTGGTCTGAAGGTCCGGACGACGAGCCCTGGGCGAAGACAAAAAAGATGAGACCAGACGACGAGCCCTGGGCGAAGACAAAAAAGATGAGACCAGACGACGAGAGGGAGCGAGCTTAGGGCCGTTCAGGGACTGGGCTCTATTTGCCCGAGACGACTACCAACGCACAATCACATCACCATTGCCTGTCCATGTCTCTGTTTCTCCCTCTGCTTCACATGAAAGGACCACGGCAGACGACGACAACGTGCGCAGCTCTGTACGGGCTGTGTGCATGGCATGCATAATCCAGAGAGCCTATTGCTGGACGTCGAAGGCGGTTCATCGCGACCCCGCGAAACGGGGGGGACAGGGGAATGATGGCATATGCCTTGGCTGCCTCTAGACAGCCCATTGGCCGCGAGCAATCCCGGGAGTCGTCGTCGTCCGTCCCAGCCGCCTCCGCCACGCAAGGAATCGCCCGGCGGTCCAGAAACCTCGTCCAAACCCACCCTGTTAACCTTGTTTTCTTACTTTGCACACACAAATGTCGTCTTGTGCTGAAATGGAATTGTGGGTAGACGTTGATGGGTACAGCCTGCGACACATCGTCGATTTGATGGAAGAGGCGCGGGACTGGGCTAGACGAGAGGGGGGGGGGGGGGGGCCC
>JABGMY010000800.1:0-10294 GCA_014705525.1 Colletotrichum sp. HC292
ATTGCAAGTAATCAAGTAAGGTGTCGAAGTTTGACAATCAATTCAAGTATGGGCCTCAAACTTGATTGATTGAATTGAGGTGGGCGCTGGACGGGACAGTCTACACGGCAGTGAACCTGGACACCGATAACACAACACAGCTGGAATCCCTGACTAAGGTATTACACCCAAATCTATCAACCGAGCAGAATGAATATTTATAATGAAATAGGTCCGGGCTCAAGACACATCTTTCGTGCTTTCCCATCTCTCCAAGAATCCTGTTGTAGGCATCGACCTAGACCGCACAATTATGTTTGGTCACTCCCTCGGTGGCGCCACTGCAGCCGCGGCAATGTTGACAGACCCTCGGATTCTGGGAGGTGTTGACCTCGACGGAAAGCTTCTGAGCCCTGTCCTCGAAGAAGGCCTCGACCGACTGTTCGCACTTGTGGGAAGACCGGGGCACGCCGCCGAAGACCCCACCTGGGACCAATTTTACAGCATTCTACGCGGTAAGAGAGCCGACTTGAGTGTCTCTGGGACCGTCCACGCAAGCTTCACAGACTTCCCAACTCTCATTGCTTCCTTGAACATCAGTCTGCCGGAGACAGCCAAGACGCTATTGCAGGCCGAGTTAGGAACTTTGGAGTTTGGAAGAGCGGCGAAGGTAGTTGCTGGACTCGTTGAAGCTTTCGCCGACTTGACGCACAACAACCACACCGGGCCTATGTTCGCCAAAGACGGCGATGCGTCTTACCCGGAGGTTACGGTCCTACGAGCTAGTATCTAATGGTTGGGTATGTATGCCGTTTGGATCGCATGTTACTGGGCCAATCACCATACCGTTCGCACACTTTGTAATCTGGGTCACAGTTGTTGTGTACCAATACAGATAGTATTTGTACGTAAAAATGTTACTTGTACTGCCAAAGCATTCTAATTCATGAATCTCTAAAGAAATCGGGTGCGGTTGCTATCACAACCTTTCACCTGCGCACTGCTGAACGAGAGCAGAAGACCAAACAAATGACTAACTATCAGTAACAAAACAAAAGATTTCCTGTTGGCTCCTCAAGTGACATTAATCGTAGGCTGTGGAGTCTTTCTTCCGCAATTAGGTTCAGGGTTGTCTGTCACGAACCAATGGTGTCAAATCTACACAACGTTGGCAATGTTATAGTCCGTGAGCTTGCTGAAGTCGTTGAATAGCTTAGCGGCACTGAAATCGCACGCGTCCCCAGCCGCAAGGTGCTCTTTAACGTAAGCCTCCCAGTCTGACGATCCCTTCCCAGCTTTGATGAGTGCTTTCGCCACCTTGGCCAAGGTCTGCGTGCCTGTTCCAAGTGCGCCGCGAGCAACACCTGTAAGAAGATCGAAAGTCTCCGTTACAGCAATCTTGAAAACAGAGCAGGTGACCAACCCGAGGGCGGGGAGACCCTCGACGACGACCGTTTCGGTTATCCAGTTGATGACCGGGTCGTTGCATTTGCACTGTCCGAGATCGTAACGGTAGCCATCCGGGTCAGGGAAGTTTCCCTGGGCAGGTCCGGAGCCGATGCAAGTAACGCTGAACACCTTCTGATCCTGGGACAGTTGCCTCGCCGGTGCACAAACGTCGGTGCACATGTTGGCGCCCTAGACGGCCTTGGCGGGTTTGTCTCTGCCAACATAAGCGCGGCAAAGTCCACGAGACTTAAGCTGAGCTGTGTCCTGAGCGTAGACGTCCCAGTTGTTTCCTGGAGCCGGAGGTGGAGCCGCGCGAATGGCCAGCGCAGAGACAATGGTGGGAATAATAGCGACTGTGGCGAAGAACATCATTTTTGGAAATGTACTGTGGACTGTAATGGAGATTTGTGTGCTAGCGTAGAGCGACGAGATAAGCCGAGAGAATTGGAAGTGTAGGAGAAGAAACTGAGTGAATATGAAGACTGATGCTGATGGAAGATCTGTTTAGATTGTGTGGGCAAGTAGAAGCTTTTAAACCAATGTTTTTTGGTGATGTCTTGTCAAATGAAGTCAGTAACGCATCGCGGGAGAAGGATCAGTGGACTCATTGAGGCCGTTCAGATGTCCTCAGACAATCAGCTTACATTACATGGCAGGATCAACACTGCCTTGTTCCCACGATCTAGACGAGTTTGATGGTTTGGACGGGTGATCAAGGGGTGGCTGATAGTCTCCGGTGCTAAGCGGAGACGTTGACCTAGCGCACCCCACTGGCTCCTGGCTCTCAGGACTAGCCCATTTAAACCTCGGATTCATAGGGGATCTCATTCCAGCTTCTTCTAAAGCTGTAACATCCTGTCAAGAGTATTAGGCTGCCCGTAAACTGGTCAAATTATGCACTCCGCATTGTAAAAGCCTTGGAGCGTTAAGGGAACAATTAGAAGTAGTTGCATGGGATTGGCGTAAAACACAACGGAATACAGGGTAATCTATGACTTGGACATCTCAGAGAAAGCATGATTTCCGATGTAGTCGCAATAGACTTATAGTACTATGGTAAAACCTGCGGTACTGAGTCGAAGGTTTGTTGTCGCCTTCGTTCTTGCGAGCCATTCTTCGTTTTCCTCCGTACTAATCTCAACGCCGAGGCCCGCTCGACTACGGGGGCCTATCCAGATCTGGGTCCGTGCCCCCCGTCACGCCCCTCCGCTCCGGAGTCCGGTGGTGGCTGGGCGATGCTACCTGTTGGAATGTTGACGCACCCAGAAGACGGATTCTGTTGATTTACCGCGGCCATCCTTACATTCGCCGTCCTATCTTCGTTTCAGATCAAACAAGCACATCTGTGAACGCCGAAAACGCTAGGACGAAACCACAGTCCAGCGCTTTATTTAGCATTCTCCGTTCTGCATGACAGCTTCGCTCCCTATATGTCGCAAGCTCACACTAATGAAGGCATGGCCAGCATAATGCAGGCAGTGACCGCAACTACAGGGGATCGTTTTACAGATTGAATGCTCTATATCAGAAGCCGTGCAGTATGTAAGCCGTAGTGTGGAATAGTTGACAAAGGCGGTTGTAAATAAACATCACAGAAGCGTCTCTGCCCTCTACTCTTAAAGACATAAAAAAGCAAAAGAAAATCTCCTCGACGGGGAATTGAACCCCGGTCCCCGGCGAATCGTATTAATGACAAGCCGATATCCTCACCACTAGACTATCGAGGATAGTGGGTAACCCATGTGAGTTGTGGATTGCTTGCTCAGCGTGTGACTTGTACGACCCGCATCGTGGCCAACCAAGACAGAATTTCTTCAGCGAGACACCGCGAAGATGACGAGAATGTGGTTGGGACTCACTTACCATGTGGCTTGTTCATCTGAACTTCATGAGCGGACTAACCGATCAGCGTTGACTGGTGCAAATTTTCAGGTCTCGCACCATCACAACGCTTGTGCAGTATACGAGGCTTAAGACACCAGGGCACCATGACGTGTCGTTTTGTCCAAAGAGGCGCTGTCACATTCTTGAAAATCTCAAATTGCGACATCGCGTTTGCCGTTGAAGAGACGCAGCCGGACCGACAGTATGATGAGTCTAGATGTAGAGTCTTCTTGGACCCTGATTTCTTCCTTTATGATATGCCCTTGGCACGTGTACTAATCGAGGCAATCTAGTTCTTCTTGCGGCCGAGTGACGAAGCTCCGACTAGGCTGGTCTGTGGATCGACCGTGTTGAGTGCTCATCCGTCTGGTACCTGGCGAAAACGATGGTTCGCTTGATCGGAGTCAAATGCCGTGAGCCGCAAGCATGCTCAGCCACCCACGCCCAGTCTTCTGCATTGAAAATCACCAGCCTGGACATCTTCCGGGTTATTGGATGAAAGGAGGTTGTTCGGCCGTTTAGGGTAAGAGCGTTGTTGTAATACCGCTTTGAGACTAAGCACACCCCGAAAACGGCCGGGTAGATAAAATCTCCGGACCTGTCTCGATTTTCTCTGGCGTATTGTGAATGTCTTAGCCGTGAAGCCAAGGCCACCGGCCACTGCCGCGAGACCCTAAGAGCGTCTGGCCCGTACGGGAGCGCGCCACGCCGTGGACCAAGAAATTTGTCTCAGACGATCATCGGCCGCTTCCAAGGAGCCTTGAAGGCGTCGAACGGTATATATGATGGAGTCGACGTTGAAGGTTGAAGGGTGTTGTTTACTCCCCTACCCACACAAGACATCAAACACATCATGCATGCCTTATCGATTGTGCTTGCCCTTTTTGTCTCAGGCTTGGCCGCAGCCCAACGCTCTGCGCGAGGCGTATACACAAAAAACATGTGGATGGTCGACGGCAAATACGGTTTCCAGAAGAATTCATACTATGATTTCAGCAAGGCTACCTCCCTTCCTGCGGGCCTAAAAGTCAGCAACTATCCAGTCGACACGTACTTCTTTTCACCAGCGAATGTGATTATTGGCGGAGGATACCTACAACTTTGGGTAAAAAACAAGTCATTCAGATCGGCCGAGGTCACGACTACGTCAAAAATCAAGTACGCATCTGTTCGGACAGTTGCTATCCTATCCGAACCGGCCGGAGTCTGCAACGGTAAGACTTTTATCTCTCCGTTTCCCAAATTGTATCCTAACAGTGGCACAGGAATGTTCTTCTACCAGTCAGATACCCAAGAAACGGACATTGAGTTCCTCTCGAATGGACAGTCCAACAGCAACACGGATGCAGCCAGGACTGCCAACCAAAAGTCTGGAACACGATATCTTTGGCTTTCAAACCAAGCCGTGGACGGCAGCGGCCTGAAGACCACAAACCCCGTGGCATTGCCAGCCAATCCGACGACCACTGAGCACGAGTACCGCTTGGACTGGCTGCCTGGCCTGACAAAGTTCTACATTGATGGAAACCTGGTCTGGACTTCAACCAAGAATGTACCATCGGTGGCTGGCACCTGGGTCTTCAACAACTGGGCTGACGGCGATAAGTACTGGAGTGCGGGGCCGCCGTCCAAAGACGCGGTCTTTAGGATCAAGGAGATTGATATGTACTGGAATGCTGGTTGAGCGGATGTCTTTGCTCGGAATGAGTTCGGATATCTTGTTTGGGCGGGTTTAATGGTTAATGAGACATGACGATAGATACAAGCCGAGCGTCGTCAAACACTAATACTAATAATTATGTTGGAACGTACCCGAAAGTCCTTCATTGCCAAAATATTGACGTGGTAAGCTTCTATGAAGTACATTGTATACTTCACCAAACTTTCAAAGAGTGACGTGTTAAAGCAACCTGACGGTGCCTATTATCTAAACGAAGAAACATTTCTCTTCCCGTCACACGGACGCTTTCATGGTCTAAACGGTTTCGAGGGACTTCTCTTTGTGACGCAATGAGAAACACACTGTGAAAAACATATATGGCTCATAAAGTAAAGATCATATCCAAGGCGAATGGAGTTTTCACGGAGCGGCACTGCTGGAAAATTATAAGTGGTACCTGAGAATTCAATTGGAGACAATGTTCACTCATACTTCGAAGGCTCAACTATAAGGCAAATGATTGTGCAGCGGGAGGATGCAAATACAGAGACCCCAAGTTTGCGTCATATGACGTCGGCACTTCGATACATCATGCCTCGGACCCCCAAGACACAAATTGAATCTTGCAGCACAAATCCTCCGGACGAGATGTCAGAACTTGATCGTCCATTTCCATGCTTGAACGCATATCCGGGGCGGGACTGGTGCGATACTTGGAGTAGACCGCATTTGAGCAAGCTCTCATCTCGGCGACAGCAAGGCTGCAAAACGTACATTATGTTAGCGACCTGTATGATTCTCGCTTTTGCGCACCTGAAAACTAAAGGTGAAATAGTTGAACTTACTGTCGGCCTATGCAGGTCCGTGGACCAAGCCCAAAGGCGAAGAAGAGCCGTTGTCGATCAGTATTGCCTTCGGGATCCAGCCATCTCTCAGGAACGAACTCAGTTGCGTTCGGAAAAGTGCTCTCGTCTAAGCGGTGCATACTGTAAGAGTTGCACCCCACGACAGTATTTTCGGGGATAAAATACCCATCGATGAAAGCGCCTTGTTTTGGCGCATAGCGTGCAAGAGGTAGCGTCCCCGGGGCGAACAGACGCAGACCTTCCTGAATGACAGCGTTGAGGTATGGCATACCTTCAAGAGGACCTCCAATACCTGCTTCAACGAGCTCTTTATGAAGTTTTTTGACTTTACCCTGGTGTTTGGATTGGGACAATTCCCACATGAGCCAACACAGTGTGTCCCCTGTAGTTTCGATTCCCGCGCCAATGTGGTCGAGGCATTCAGCTTCAGCCAGGGGCCGGCTGATGTGGCTTGACTCCAAGAGCTTTCTTGCAACAATGAAATCAGAATGATCTCTGGTTTCCAATGATTTTTGCACAAACTTCCGCACCATGCTACTTCCCCGTTCCAGATCGGGAAACTTGGGAAACAGAGCTGCCCAAAGTGGCGCTAGCAGCGGCAGGTAATGGGTTAAAAAGATCACTACAAAGTAGGTTAGTGATTAGAACAAATCTCAAATGGCGTGTTTGCTTGAATAAGCGTTCGTGAGATGTACCTTCACGGGTATTGGAGTAAGACAGCAGCTGGACCATCTGCTTGTCACTAGAATCGACCAGTGAGTCTGTTCTGTGAGGATGAAACAACATCCCAGTCACACAATCAAGAGCGTATGCATGTAAGTAAAACTGCAGATAGTCAATAAGCAAATCGTGCGGGTGATCCCAGGAAACCCACATAGACGTCCGCCGTATCTGATGTCGCACACACCGCCGCAAAGGTGTTGGCCCGCTCATCAATCATCTCAGTAATCTGAGGTCGAAGAACTGACGAGTTTGAGTACCGATCAGCGAGATGGCGCCGTATAATGCTGTGCTGTAATCGGTCAAGTTAGCCATAGACCGCGTAGTGTCCGGCAGGATCTTCATACACTTTCATGATCAGGGGCAGTGAACAGGTTACTTCATAAGTCGGATTTTGAACGGAAGAGTAATCAATATCCGCGGTAGGCACTCACATGTGACCGTCTTGCTCGAACAGGGAGTACAATTCCGTCTTTTGGAAATCTTTATTCCCAGAGCTGTAGATTTGCTTTGCTGCCGTGTAGCTTGCGAAAGAGACCTCGTTTGATGCGATTTGAACAACGGGACCGTACCGAAGATGAAGATTGTGGATCCACTCTCTCTTACGACCGAAAAGTTCATGATATTTGACGAAGATGCTTGATAGTTTCAAGTGCCAGGGGCCTGGAATCTTGCTTGTCGACAGGAGACGGAGGTTCCAGACCCATATCACGACAACCAAAGTGCACGCAATGAGCACGACCTGGTCCTTTGGGACCGGGATAAGTTGCGGGGTAATCAGTTCGTGCGGCATAGTTGAAGGGGTTTGTTACAGTGATGGGTTGAATTTGATGATCTAGACCTTAGATCCAAAGGAAAGGTGCGAGCGGGCCCAGAAAAAGGCCTTTTAGGTGCTGAGGGCTCGTTCTCATTGCCGTTATCTACTGTGCAGCTGACCCAATCCCCATTGCTGTCACTGCACTGCTGTCTACGTAGTTGTGAAAACTTGATAGCGGACACCGCGGGATGTGAGATGGATTCCGAGAGCCCCAACCGCCGCATCGTCGATCAGAAAGATAATCTTCCCGACTTCCTTATCTTAGTTTTACGTGAAGATACATTAATGAAAAATACCTAGAGAGGCGCCCTTTGATTGAATGGACGGCATGAGTCGCAACTTGGGCCAAACTGTTACACGGGCGGAGAAAGATGGAGCAAGACCAGTCCGTTTTAGGCAACTTTTCCGCCGCAGGATTGATGCATCCTCGTGCTGTGACCGCGTGACAGTGGCTGCGGGTTAAAAAGAGGTAACCTTTCCGCAAGTGAGGCAAATATGATATCAACTCTGCTGAGATTTTCAGCGTATACCAATCAATTCGAGCGTTGTTGAGTCAAGACCATCATGCGAAAAACTGACCCGAAATACAGAGTGGCTTCTGTAAACTTCCGGGCACTCGCAAGCCGCCATGCTTCCGTGATGACACTCTCAAAGGGGCAAATATCCGGGCTTCCCCACCGCCGTTTACAATCGTGAATCACGTTTGTCAAGTTTCTGGCCGCCGGGTGAGGTAATATTACGTTTTACCATTTCTATGTCACTACTTCGCAGTAAAGGGCCGCTGGGCTACGGTTCCCCGGAACGCTGGTGGTGAAGTTTCCCGATTAGGACATTGCGATGTTTGCATCTGAGGCCCTCTTGATAGAATGAGGCCAGTCTCAAAAGGAATATTAATGTATGCAGATAGCTTGAATTTATTTTTAACCCTACATTTAATACTCGTTACCTCAGTTTGTGTTTTCCCGGCGAATCCATCAGAGAAGTGTGTGTAATCATGTCAACGAGTACCGCAACGACGAAACTCTCCCTCTCACTGTCGGCATCTGGCCCTGCACTGGACGAGGTGACCAAAAGCTACAGCGTTGGAGGGATCAACTCTTTACCAGTGTACCTAGTCTCTGGGCAAGGTTCTCGACTTCGTGTGAGATTTCTCCCAGACCCAATGGCACTTGCACGTGACACTAACTGCAGCACAAGGATTCCGATGGGCGGGAGCTGATTGACTTCATTTGTGGGTTCAGTGCCAGCAACCTCGGGCAATGTCACCCGAGGCTACTGGAGGCGCAAGTAAACTCAGCTAAGAAAAGTGAACAACCATATTTCATCTACGCTGCTGATCAGTTTTGTGCTGACATACACTTAGTAACACTCGCCAACATTGCCGGCCAAGCGGAGGGATGGCCTCATCTAGCCAAACGCTTGTGTGACATGTTTGGCTATGAACAGGTGTTGGCCATGACTACTGGCTCCGAAGCCACAGATACAGCTTGTAAGTTGGCGCGCGGATGGGGAGTCGACATTAAGAAGATCGACCCGAAAAAGGTCCTTGTGCTCGGAACTTCAGATAACTACCACGGTACGCTTTCCGGGGTCTGGCCTCTCATCGAACCGGAGGCTGGCTGGGAAGGTAGGCCATTGCATCATATCAGAGCTTCATCGTATCGTTGTAGTAATGTGAAGGCCAGAATTCGCGACTTTCAGCAAGAATATGACGAACATCAATCCCCATACAGGCAAGGTTCTTCGCTACCTTCATGTCGAGGACTATGCAGAGATATTTGAGCAGATGCATGAACGCATCGCTGCAGTTATCATGGAGCCACTTCATGGACTTGCCAGATGAGTCGTATTCCACAACTATCCTTAAGACACATTCGACCAATTCCACTCACGGTCCCAAGGTCTATGGAGGAAGAGATTGATTTTTGCATTGGCGTTCGAAAGCTGTGCAAGCAGTACAACATCCTCTTCATCGCAGACGAAGTTCGTATGGGTTCCTGCAAGACCGGCAGGTTCTTGAGCTCTGACTGGATGGGACCCGAGCACAAACCGGACATGGTGACCATGGGAAAGTCCATCTCTAGAGGCGTGTGGCCGACCTCATTTGTGCTCGGTCCAGATGAAGTCATGAACAGAATGAAGCCTTACCAATCAGTCAGCACCTTTTCAATGTCTTCGATGGCTGTCACAGCTGTGACCACCGCATTGCAGATCTACGAAGAGGAAAACCTACAACAGCGGGCCCGTGAGATTCACGCCAAATGGGTCTCAGAGACAGCGACATGGAAATTCCCCTGGCTGCGGTACTGTCCAGCTTTCGGCGCCGACTTGAATGTCTTATTTGACACCGAGTACGAAATTCGACCTGAAAAAGTCACTCCCCGGCGGTTTTCATTGTTGTGTGCTAGCAAAGGTCTCCTCGTCTTCCCCGGTCCCAATGGTCGCGTTCGTCTGGGCGTTGCTTTGACCATCCCTGACGCTGATCTCCTCCAAGGGTTCAAGATTCTGAGAGAGGCTTTGGAAGAGTTGCCACATTATGAGTATATCGAAGGTTCCGAAGAGACCATGGGTGCTTTTTGAATTCCGACGGTCATCATACTCTTTTGCAACTCGCATGATGTGAGAATGCGGAATTCCACACATGACCTACCCAAGGTCTTATGGCCGTAGTTTGCAATGTCTAAGGCAATAAAGTTTCATCCATGCAGTGCGGAGGCCATGATTTAGTTTCTAGGAATAGAGAAGTTGTGAACCTCCTAGATCCTCCACCTGAGGCGATGCGGCATTCGGACCGGTTCGTGTTACCTAAGCTTATCTGGGGACCTTGGCTACGGAGGGCGATAGGGGGCACTGTTGCAAAACCCCCTGGTCATTTCGTTTTAGGCTTAGACCACGCTTGTCTTAGTCATGTGGTACTTA
>JABGMY010000801.1:0-29650 GCA_014705525.1 Colletotrichum sp. HC292
TACCGCGGCAGAACAGTGGGTCCAACGGAGCCGGATCTCGGTAACTGCTCCGGCGAAGCCGGAGATATCAATCCGGGCTCTAGCCCGTGACAATATATAACAGTACGGCGTGCCGAAACTGTTCTCAAGGACGCAAATGACACATGATTTGTCTCGCGATTCAGAGTTTTCATTATCCTGTCTCAGTGCCTCATCTTCCACTAATAACCATCCATCACAGCAGCTCAACCCGCCAGATAAACCCACGTCCCCCACCTTCTTGCGGCGCTGTCCTTCCGGATCACCCCATATGTATTACCCCACTCCTCTCCCTATCTCTCGCAGATACGCACATCTAAAGTCTCAAGCGAGAGAGTTTGCCGGTTCAAAGAAGGCCGAGCATCTGAAGAGGGTGTAGCATGACAAGAAGAAATGTCGCAAGATTTGGATTTGCTGTCTTTCCTGCTGTCTATACGCCCCATGTTGGCGATTAAATAGTAACCCAGCCCACAGCTCCACCACGCACGGCAACACCGTGTTTCTCCAAGTACATATCCCAAGCCCTCTGGCACACCATCCCCTCTTTCACAGCGCAGGACTATTGTTCGTCTTCATGACGAGCGAATAGCTGAGGAAGGCGGGTTCTCTCAATAGCCATCTACCCACACCCACTGCTCATCACAGCCTAAGTCATCACGAACCCCAGCCCAAACCTGACCCTAACACACGACGAGCCCTAATGTCTCTTCATCGTGTCCTCAATTATTCCCAACAATATACGTTGCGGTCAAGAAAGCCAACCCCTCTCATTCGCGGTTCTTGCCAGTACCGCCTGCGCAATCCCGGTATATTGAGCATGATGATTCGGGAAAACGGCCCAGCAGTCTTGTGAATGAACGTTGGCGAGGTCGATTGGCTTGTTCTTTTGCACACAGGTACCTGAAGGTGAGAGCACATTTACACTAAATTCCCTGCTGAAGTGAGCTGTGACGAACGCCCGCCCAAACGCCACTCAACCTTTCATCGGGCATGACATATCATCCACGTCAGTGATGAGACGGCGATGGTCTTCAGAAGCTTTATATGCAATCTCAGCGCAAGTATTGTCTAATGGCCACCTATCCTCATCATTTGGAGAATATGCCAATACGTCAGTTCACCGAGAGACATCGTGATCACAAACATTGAGAGTAGAAAAACCTGTAGATATTAATGCATTCTATCTATATACCAATTGCCCATGTCGTGTTCGCCAATGCTCGCAGGAAACCAATTACTTTTCTCCATCATCTCAGTTGCACCATCATGAGCACCTGCACCCAAGCGGCTGCTAGCCGGCTTCACCACTGTCCCACAACTCTCTGACAGCAAGAGACACGTCCACCGTCGAAGCCGAGCTTCCCTACTTGGACCTTGTCGGCAAGGCAATCTTGGCCTTGTCGCTTTGCTCCTCAGCAGCGTCCATGTACAGATCAATCAGGCAACCAGCCGACCAAGCCTGTGTGGGACTCTGTGTATCGTTAGTGTTGGATTCCGTCACCGAGACAAGAGGTAAAACTTACGGAGTCGGGGCAGTCCTCTCCATTCTTCTGGGTCAGCTCGGTCAACCCAGCCCAGGGGCTGTCCTTGATCATCTGCTTGCATCCCATGAGTCTTCGGGTGACTTGCTGGAACGCTTCAATACGGTCTGCGTCCGAGCTCCTTCTCTCCAAGTCGAACTTGAGCAGGGCACGCAGGAAGAAGCCAGTCGGCCAGAGCCATTCCGGACCCTGGTGGTAGTTCCGTCCCTTGCTAGTGGCGAAGTCATCGCTGTCCTCGCTGTTGCGGTAGTAAGGCCTGTAGTTCAGGTCGGCGGGATCAAGCGTGGCCATTCCAGTGGGGCCGCGGAGGACCTGGTCAGTAACGCAAAGCGCGTGAAGGGCGTGCGCCGGCTCAAAGAGCTCGGGAGCAGCGCACATGGCGATCGGGAAGTTGGCTCGGAGCTGGTAGTCCTCGTACTCCTTGCCGGACTTATACAGGTCCTTGTAGATACCACGTCGGTTGACGATCTTAGTGTTGACGTCGTACTTGGAGTCATCGTCGGGGGAGACAGGGACGTAGTAGCATCTCTCAAAGTTGGCACGGATGAGATCCGCCCAGTCCTTGAATGAGATTGAAGAGTCGTCGCTCTTCTTGACGGAAGAGTACTGGAACTTGCCCTCAGAGTTGAGCGCAGCGACCCACTTGAGTGTGCTGTAGAGAAGACCGGTGATTTCAACGGCGGCACCATCGCGAGGGGTGCCGGGAACACCCTTGGAGCCGGCACGAGGGCTCTCACCCATCTTGTCCATCCACGTACCACAGTTGTGCTGGTTGCCGCCAAAGACGATACCGGTGTTCCAGTCAACATTGATGGCGATGCTAAAACCCTCATCGTTCATCTGGGAGTCAATGGAAGGTCCAGCGTTGGCTTCGCGGAATGACATGCCAGAAGCGTGTCTCTGAAGGGCTTCTTGAATGATGTCCTCAATCGTGCTCTCTTGCGAGTAAGCGCGCGAGTCATCGACGTCAAACCAGGTGTCATCATACGGCAGGAAACGTCTCTTGACCTTCTCCTTCAGTAGGTCCAGGCCGTTGGGAGCGAACTTGGTGTAGTCCTGGATGCACTGGAGGAAGAACCAGATGGAGTCGCGAGAGTTGTATCTCGGCAGAGCACCACTGCTAAGCAGGTTGGGAATCATACCATGCTTCAAAACACTGGCGAATGCGAAAATGTGCTCCTTGGCCTCGTCGAAGCGACCTGTGCCGAGATAGAGACCGCGTAACGAAATGAAGACATCACGGCCCCAGCATCTCGCCCACTCAACGGCAAAATGGGGCAACCCAGCAGCCAGCGACGGGACCAACTTCTTGGGCCACAGCGATGCTGACTTGACCAGGCCCGTCTGCTGCACACTGACCATGGCGAGGCTCTGGAGGAACCACTGTCCTTGACGGACGTTGTCGTTCATCTGCTCCAGACCGCGCTCCCAGCCAGCCATGTAGAGGGTTCGCATGACCAGGCCGAAGTATCTCGGAAGCAGGAAACTGGGAATCTTACGAATCGCGTCGAATCGATCCTTGAGCCAGGCAGCAGGCTTACCGAGGCGCTCGAACTCTGGGGTCTGACTGGCACGCTCCAGACGGCCGATGGTGAAGTCCAGAGCCCATTGGCCATCACGCAGGTTCTGGCAGAGAGGGTGGGCCAGGTTGTTATCCTTGATGATGTTCTTGAGGATGCTCCACCAGCCCTGAAGACCAGCATAAACAAGCTTTCCGTGGCCAGGGATGTCGTAGCAGCCGTCCTTGCCTCCGCTACCGTCACGCTCTTCAGCCTCACACCTGTAAAGAAGGAAGTTGAGGTCGACGAGGTTCAGGTCCTCAACAGCAGCCTTCGCGCCGGAGGTCACATAGGTGTCGAGACCTGCGGAGTGCTCGGCAGTCGGGATCCATGTCTCAAACAGGGCGATACTGCCAGGGGGAAACTTGTCCCGGACAGCGATGATGGTCTCGTCGCCCTTGACCTCCATTCGGATACCGGGAACGTCGACGACGCGGCTCGGGAGGCCGCGAAGAAGCTTCTTGTCATCCAAAACCTCCCTTTTGGCTTCGTCACTGGCATCAACCTCAAGCATCCAGCTTCCCAAGTGGCGGGCTCTGGTTCCGCCGAGGTGAACGGCGTTGAACGCACCATTGCCGTTGCCGTATCCGGGGAATGCGGTGTGAGCGATCAGGAAGTAACCCTTTCTCGAATCAGGGTGGACTCTGTGAACGGTAATGTACTGGTCCTCGTGGTGAATGTGAGTCTCATCGTACCCGTCCTTGCCCATGAGGGTGTGGATCTGGTTGAGAAGCTTCTTGATGCCGCCGATGCCGTTTCTACCGCCACCGACCTTGACGGGCTTGGAAGACGACTCGGAGGTGTAGAGTCTGGTCTCATTAACCAGGTCAACAAGCTTGGGGTAGATCTCGTCGTATCCCATGACACTGCCAGTTGCGCTCGCGCACATGTTGACAAGGGCAGCGTTGGGGAGGGTATCACGAGCGTCGCGCTTCTGGGCAGGGGTCTCGTTGTCGTGAGTGCAGTCCATGAATAGAGCCTGGACTGGCACCGGCTTGATCTTTCTGATGATCTCTCTCGAGGAAGGAGCCCCGTTGAGCATGTCGCTACCCTCTTGGGAGGGGCTCATCGGGCTCATCGGAGACTTACCGTCGGGACGAGATACTTCATCAACCTCGAAGCTGCCAATGGGTCGACCGCCGTGTCTGTGCACCAAGCGACTCAACTCGCCGGTGCTCCACGCCTGCATGGCCTCACGAATCAGAGCGCTCAAGCCCAGCCTCTTGACAAAGACATAGTCCATCTCCTCGGAACCACTGAAAAGCTCGGCCACGACGTACAAGTCGGGTCTCACGCGGCGAGCCTCATCGAGGATGTGCTCAGCCACATGGATGGGTGTGGAATGACAGTTGTCGATGCGGAAACCGGCGAAGTACTTGGCCAGCATGCGGGCGTACTTGGTCATGTACTCCCACAGGAAGGGACTGTCGGATGGGCCCTTGCCGTAGCGAAGCTTGACGCAGTCGCCCCAGACAATAACCTCGCGACGAAGGTAAACGCGTGAATCGGGGCCGGCATTGTCTACGAGAGCGTTGCCTCCCCAGACCCAGCCGTTGTTGACAAGGACGTTCTCCTCAGGCTTGTTCTTGGCGGTGGTGTCGTTCTTGGGCAGCCGGGTGAAGTATGTCTCGATGAGAGGGTTCTCCTTGTTGATGACGCCCATGCGCGGACCGTGTTCATCCATGCGGCAGTACTTGATGCGGTTGAAAAGCTGCTGCAGGATCTCACTGATCTCAGAATCGTACTCCTTGTAGAAGGGCAGGTTGACTTCGTCCAACACAGAGACAAGCTTGGACTTTGCCGCAGCTTTTCTTGGGCCGCTACCCTCTTCACCCTCGTACCGTCCAAAGATGGCAGACAAAAGTCCGGAAGCGACACTAGGGTCAATCTTTCTTCTGAAGCGCTCTCCCATGCGATCACGGCCTTGGAGGCCGTTCTTGATGAGGAACTCGGCTTGCTCCTTCAAGGGCGCATCCTTGAGTCCAGTAACGTTCGCGCCCGCTGCTTGGTCGGGGAAGTTGGTCTGACCAGCAACCCAAGCTTCAAGAGACGCCTCAACATCGCGCTCGACATCAATTGCGTAGTACTCCCACAACTTAATCTCGGAAATGACATGCTTCTTGATGGCGTCCATGATCTTCAGCAGATCATCGTCGGTCTTGACCTCGGTGGGAAGACCCAGCTTCTCGAGGTTGTCGCTCAGCTCCAGCAGCTTCGTGTCCAAGAGCCAAGCAGACTCCAGCCAAGGCGCCGTCACGAGGTTGTAGCCCGCTGAGGGGTGGTCCTGTAGCCAGGCACTGTTGTGCGCCGTGTGGTTCAGGACGATGTCGGTTAAGCTGAGCATGGAGTACTGCTTCTCCAAGCTCTGAACCAGGCCCTGGACATCCTTCTCGCCGTCGGGGAAGCAGTCGGGGTCCCAGCCCAATTGGTCGTACAAGCTGTAGGGGGAGTTGGAGGCACCGCGAACCTGCAGCGGGGTGAAGTGGATCATGTTGTATCCACGGTCGCTGATGCCGCGCAGGTGCTTCTCCCAGTCGCCCGGGTACTTGCCCATGAACTTGCTGATGACGGAGAAGATTGAGAGGGCAGGCAGCGGCAGAGGCCTCCCGTCGAGGCTGAGGCGCGGGGCGACATCGATGTAGTAGAGCGGGGTCTTTTTGTTGGTGGTTTCGGTCTGAGGGCTCGAGTCCAGCTCCTCGGCGAGGTCTGGCAGCTCTGCGTAGGTGGTGTAGAAGGCGTAGGCGCCGGCCTGGAAGATGGGAATGGAGATTTCGATTGTGCGATTGAAGTCGGGCACGAGTCTGAGTCGCGCATGAGCTTCAATACTGCGGTCAATTGAGGAGCAATTGGTGGTGAAGCTTACTTGAACTCGCGGAACTGGTCTCTGTGGAAGTCGGCGCCCTGCTCTGGAATGTTGACCCACAGACTGCCATGGCGACAGATGGAGGAGGTGCCCTCAATTGCGAAGCGGATGGTTACAGGGTCGTTCGTCTTGGGAGCGAGGTAAACATACTCGCCGGCGACGTCGGGAGAGCCATCGTCGTTCAGCGGCAGGAGGTAGACTTCGTTGGACATCATGGTCTTTGGCACCATCCCTCAGATGTTGTAGGAGGCAGCTTCGTGCCCCGCGGATAGATCGGCGTAGGTAGACTGGGTCGCAGGCAGCGCAATGACTCGAATCATGCACTGCGCGGGGGGCGAATCCGCTCGAGGAAAAACACGCCGATCCGGGATGCAGGCGACAGGGGACGAATTGGCGACGGACGTCAACAGCTCGGATGGGCCAAAGCCTCAGGAGGGTATCTGCTGCTGGGAGAAAATGAGAGGATTGAGGAAAAGAGAAGGCTTGCGGTGAGAGTGTGGCAGAGGAAAGAAAAGTAAACACGATGCTGAGGTAGACGATAGTGACGGACAGAGCAAATAAGTCAGCTTGGTAGCGTAGGTAAGGTCGGGTAGCTCTTCGAAAAAGGCATGGCGGGGTGTCAGTGGTAGCTTAGGACCTGGAATTGGCGAAGGACGAGCTCAGCTCACCGGCCGGAAGCTGTCGCACAGCAGCAGAAAACCGAAGAAAGGGAAGGACTGGTCCGCGGGAACTGCTCCGGCCAAGGAACTTTTTCGAACGAAGGATTAGCAGACGAGCAAGTACTTGCTGCTAGGCTCATGGCGGTGTCTTTGTTCTTTCTTTCGTGGAAGCAGCGCTCAACCCATCTCGAGGTACATGGCTGCGCTGGACCTTCCATGCCTGCAGTACCTAACCTTGCCAACTTTAGCTGCTGCAGCTTGCTTGCTTCTAGGCGGGAAGCGGGAGCGACGGTGACGGCACCAACAGGAAAGAACCCAGGTCCAAGGCAGTCTGAACACGAAAGATGGCGGGGCATGTCCTCCCCCATACAAAAACATGGGAAAGATACATGGTCTGAGATTTGGAGCTGCCAAACCTCCCCGGAACGGATAGCTTCGGCGGGGACAGCACAGAGCGGTAGAGCGCCCTAGCGGGGTTTGAGTTAGCGCCCAGAACCGCGTGGAGCTCGGGAGACCTGCCATCGCGATCTCCATGATTCCAGACCGCGAATTCCCACTTTGTCGCTGCCATGGATCGCGATGATAACCACTCCTCCCAATGTCAGCATTGTCAGTGGCCATCCGTGCATCGTGTGTGCAACATGGGCCGCAACTGGGGTAGGAAAGCGACATGCCGGGGGCGGAGATTCAGCAAAGAGGCCAGGCCCGGCCAATGCCAATCGTCGCAGATATCCATGTTTTTTCTTGCGTTGCGACTCTCAACAGTTTGAAGCGAAGCATACTGCCCCTGCTCCCTTCAGTCACCTTGTGGTTAACAGTCGATTCCTCAGTTCTGAGCAACGCATAGCTTGTTCTTGGTGTCCGTAAGAACTAAAAATCAGTCAATGCATGACTGGCTCGACGCTGTGCTTCCTCGGCGCAGATCCCGGTCCAATTCATCTCTTAACTGGTCTGGTTTGTTGTGATACCAGAAGCAGACTACGGCACATTTCCATCCCTCGGCCGAAGAAGAAAAAAAAGGCTAGAACCACAACAGCTCCCATCCCGGTGCTTGCATGACGTCACCTGGCAGCCTGCAAAGACGCGGTTTCATGCCCCTCCTTGCTGGTTCTTTTTCTTGGTGAGCTGCCGCCGCTGACCTTTAGTTCTGTATCTAGGCGTCGGTGTGAGAGCCACATCAACGAGGCCACCCTCGTCAGCAAACCTTCACGGTGCTTCTCGCCGTATTTTTTTTTTCAGTTCTCCGTCTCTGTGTCACGCAAATGCCAATTGACTTTCGTACCTGACTATCTCCTGCCGTAACGGCTTCTCATTCTTCCTACCGTAGTGGAAGCCGGCGTTGCTTGACTGTGTGTCAAGGGGCCCTACATCCTTTTCGCTCAAAAGGCTATACCTGCGGGGACTCCTCAGCAAACACCGCTCTCAGGCGAAACCGACTCCTGTCTCGATAGCGCGAGCACTTCTTCGTCCGTGTCCTGATCATTCAAACAACCTAGGCCTGAAGACTAAGCAGTATGGATATTCCATGGGTACTTGCATTGCTGAAAAACAGAAAATTACAGGTAGATCTCGGACATATTGAAGTCTATCTATGGCCGATAGGATACAGTCCCCGTTACCGTCTGCTCGAAGTTGAAGTCAACTAGGGGTAAAACTGGTCATGCATATGCCAGCAAGCATATTGTTGGTTGGCAGATGGCAGAGGGTATCCGATATCTTCCAAAGCCTCGAAAAAGTCCCTGTGTGCCCCTACATGCACATATTCCAAGTACTCCTCCTCAAAATCGTCACCTGCAGAAGGCGTTGCCAATCCTCGGAGCGCCAAATGCCGAAACCTGTCTTCATCCACATCGTTCTTCAGTGTGCAAGTGAACGTGTCTTTGGCTTTCCCCTCCGCCCCCACATCCTGTGCCAAAACTGGCCGAAAAAAAAGCATGCTCAGCGGCTAGGGGTATAAAATGGTGTGTCGTCGGTGTTCGACTACACAGCTCTTGGAGAATCAGATAGTCATTGACTTCCAACACCATTGCTGTTTCTATGCGACTTGTCTCTGTCGCAGTGCGGCTAGTGCCACTCTGGGTCAGCAAAACCACGGTGCGGTCGCATTCCACCTCAATGAGGTATGTTGACGATAGTTGGCGGTTCAAAACGCCAACAGAAATAAAACACTCTATTACTGACATATCGTTTCTCGACATTATTCCTCCAATTCCGTTGCCAAGTTGTCTTGTCAACTCATCCAGCAGGAAACAGCGCCATGCGATCAAAAGCTGACTAAAATCGTCTACATCTGGTTGTTTCAACATGACTTCTTCTGGCCCGATATAGTTCTCTAAACACATCCGAATCAAGCGAGATCTTTGAGAGGCATGCTCTATGTTGTCATGATAATTCATCGGGCTCTCGCTCGCCCCTACGAGAGCAGCAGCTGCTGTCGTCAAGTGGTTGTCTTTATCGGCCTCTAGGACTCGCGCAACATACTCGTAGAGTCCGAGATATGAAGCGGCAAATATGAAAAAGCCATCGCTGCTGAAAGATGCCGGCGGATTTGAGAAGTCATCAATCATGTGAGAATGCCGATAAGAGCGACAGAAAAGGTCATGAACTTGACCTGAAAACTGTGAGCGATCCCAAACATGCGAAAGCGCGCCGAGAATTCTTGGGATTCCTCGGTGGGAATTTGGGCGATTGTAAGGCGTGGATCCCAGGATGATTGCGGCGTTGATGGCTCTCGAGATAAGGTTTTCGTGGCTTCTCATATGCCTTCCGAACAGCTCTACCCCTTCTCCACTGTCCAGGAAGTCGATTGCCGTTCTGTGCGTAAATCTGACGGTGGACGCTTCGGAGTCCCATTTTTCCAATGCGTAATATAGACTGTCAACGTCGTCCTGTTGAAGTTGGCTTGATCCGTTTTGCTTTGGAAACAACCCCGAGAAGGAGGTGTCCGCCTCCAACAGTCCAGCACAAATCGAGAAAAACGTCGTATGCACGTGTTGGCATGCTTTTACCAGCCTCATGGGCGAAGGCAATTCGTCACGCCCAATGAAGCTTTCCAGGATGGTGTCGTCCGAAGCTACTGCCAGACAGGCGATGGTATTGATATCGCGGAGGTCCAAACGCATGATCTGGAAGTATAGAGCTGCTGTTTTGACGTATTTGTCTTTCTTCTGGCCTGTCCTAGACCACATCTCCTTGTAAAGATCCATAAGACCGGCCGGTAGCTCCAGAATACGATGATATATGTCGTCCCATTCTTCGTCGAACTCTTGAACCCCATTCTTGACGTTTTGAAGCGCCAGGTGAGCCCAGATGAAGACTCCATCTACCTTGCTCATGATCTCAGACGTGATAGATTGTTTCATCGGATCATTAGGCCCCAAGCCCAAGTTGTCGAGAAAGTCGAGAGTGTAATCAAGAATGTCTTCGTAGTTCACGTCCTGCATTCGTAGGAGATTATACGAAGAGAACCTATTTTGAAATGTCGCTTCAGGACGACTGGAGATGCAGAGTTTGACCTGCCTTTCGTGGGTCAAATTGTCAAGGAAGGCAAAAAGCTCATCCATTCCTCGGTGTGGTTTGGCAAGCTCGTCTAGCCCATCCAAGAGTATGAGGAAGGAGTGATCGCTGAAACGAAAAGTCTCGAACAGATGTTTTTTCAACTCCTCGATGTCCCAGTCAGCCTCCTCATTTTTTTGCCCCAGGCCAGGCGTTTTGTGCAGAAGATGGGCACAGATATCGGCATCTATAGTCAATACTTAGTGGAGGACGGAGCACAGTAGGCCTTTGAAGTTGTGTTGAAGCAGCGCTCCAGGTTTCCAGAGGAAATGAGCTATTATCTTCGGCCGTGGATGCCAATATCTCAGAGCATCAATTGTCCGCTCGTCGCTCATGATGAATTTGACCAATGTGCTTTTCCCTGAGCCAGGTTTTCCGCTGACCCAGAATGGGACCAGTCCTTTCCCCTGGAGCCATCCAAGCAGATTGGCGTTTGCCTGGTTCCACTTGGCTTTGGCGGCTTGGTCGCGTCTAAACGTGGCAGAGTTCAGTCCTTCGTATACCCATTCAAATGTGCCGTAGTGCTTTACCGGTATGGTGTTTTTCCTCTCATTCATTTGGGGGTAGTTCAAGCTCTTGAGCATTTTCACACGGGCCTGCTCTTGACGATTGTTGGTATCCATCACGCCAATCGTTTCCGTGAAGGTTTCGCGAGTTGCGATGTGTTCTTCCGTGACGTGACCACGAGTGGTAATGTGTTCTTCCGTGATGTGACCATGAAGCTGTTTGATAAGGTCTTCAATAGCCTGTGACCGTTTTTCATAATTTGCGATGAAGCCGCGCTCTTCTGAATCAAGCTTGTTGTAGATTTCGCGACTCAGGTTGCCAGAGGCAATGCATTGCTCGAGGACTTGGACATTGACAGCGGTATCCATTGTACTTTGCGATGCTTGAAGCTGGCCTTTGAGCTGATCAAGATGGGGCTTCCGCCAAATAGTTTTCACCGTAGACCTCAACGCTCGGAGAATGCCGGGCTTTTTGGGAGATGTTGAAGCGATCTCCTGTTCGATGTCCATGGAATACTGAAGACACTTAGCAGCGATGTCTGCTAGCCGTTCCTCCGCATCCGAGGTTACAACTCGCTGCTTGGGATCAAGCTGTTGTTGCTTATGTAGCAGCCGTTCCACTTTGGCGGAGGTCTTTCGAATGTGCTCGACATTCTTGGCGAGCTCAGGATCTGAGCTGCCGGCTTCGTGTATGCTGCGGTACAGTTTGATAGTCTCCAAGCTGAAGCTAATGACCGTCATGACGTTGCAGGCCATGCTGATGGCCTCGACACCCGACATGGTGAGTGCGAATCGGCACGAGCCGACGTATGATGCGGATGGAGATCGATGTTGATGCGGATGCCCCCTAATCGGCCACCATGGACGGAAAAATGAGGACTGGCCTGGGTGATGGACATGAGAAAATTTCCAGTGAGGAGAAAATCGAAGGCAAGCTGGTACCACGAGTCTGACAATAGGCGTGGGCCACTGCATACGGTTGGGGACCAATCGTTATCTCGATGAACTGCGGCACAGCAAACGCAGGGGTAGAATCATTGGTTGCGGTCACAACACGTGGAACACTTTGGAAATCACAGGCGTCTTATCTGCACTTCTGATTGATCAAGACAGGTGAAGCCTGGGTTGTGCCCCGATTTATTTTCTAGGGTGAAAGGTAAGTCTTTAGTTACATAGCCTGATTCTGCCTTGGCTGCGATCTCCAGCCACATACCTCATCCATGTTGGCAAACAATACGAAAGATGAGCAAGATGACATTTTATGCGGCTGTTTACATCGAATGTGATTCAGTCGCACTGGATCGAAGTAAAGAAAGGTGTGGATAACAAGGCTCTTAAGCTCTACAAATAGCTTCACTCCACTGCTGTGCTTTCGTCGGAGCCACTCAGCGACACTGGATTCATTAGTATGACAAAGAAATCAGAATTTGACGTAACCAGGAATCCTACGCAGGAAACGTACTAGTAAAATCAGCAAGATTGTTCAAAAGTTGGAAGGGATGTCACTTACACCGCCATCGCCACAGTTGCGCTCGTTTCCGGCGGGACGAGTACAGTCACCACGGTAAATGTTGTAGTCGCTTACAGGGGCGCCTGGCACATCACACTGTCTTTACATGAGCTCCCCATGTCCGCATAGTCAATCTGTCTAGGCTGAGCAGGACTTACACAGAATTGGTGTCTTCCGCTTTCCTGGACAGTTGTTAATGCAAGCAGAGAAACGCGTGTACTATTCACTCACGCATCCAAACCGGGTCGAAATGCCGTAAGATGTGCACCAGGCTCCGTAGACGGTGGGAGCCAAGAGTGAAAGGGTGCAAACGACGCTGAAGAACTTCATGATGGGCGTGTCTATGGGGTTATATACAGTGAATGTGAAGTAAATGATCTAGAATTAGTTTGATGACGAAAGAGCGACGGCGGAGAGAAAGTTCACCATCCGGGACGCCGTCCTTCCTTGTGGTTAAATAACGTCGAGAAATACCAGTGGCTCCATTTGAACCGTGTCAGTCGCATTCCGCGAGACTCGTCTGTGGCTTACCATCTGGGGCTGTCAATGGCTGGGCACTATATTCGAGATTCCCCGTGCAATAGTTGGGAGTCTAAAAAGTGGAATTGACACATAAAGTCAGTGATGTGATTTAAGCTTGTTGCAACTTGTGAGTCGGATTCATTACGGGAACCACAGCTGTGGCTAAGGAACGCTGTCTTTCACTGAACGGTCCCGCCAGAAGCTCATCTCCAGCGGGAATTGCTTGCTAGTCAGCGAGTCTTGGCACTGTTCGTTCACTCTGTGTTCCACGCCCTCCGAGGCATCCACGGGATTTTCAGACCGGTCTACGACTCAGAATCTGCTGGGTTCACTAATGAGCCCCCATAATCCGGCGTTACTCAGGTACAGCAACGAGACGAGCGCCTTGATTGTATGATCCCATTGGAGGAAATAGACGTTGTGGCGGGCGTGGAATGCCGGATCAGCATGTTCTTCCATATGGCAGCGTGTAGGGATCTTCCGTTGGGAAGTGGTCTCTTTCAAACATTATTACTCGAGTCAACTGAATCCTTGAGATTGAAGAGATTTGATTCCAGGCCTGAGTTCTGATGGTAGAAAACATACAAAGCTGAGCGTAGCCGCTCGAAGAGTGTAACGTTTACTGGATCAATGCCATGAGGCCTAACTCGTACCGGCCATACGGCCCCCGGACTGTCATTTCGACACCGATTCTGATAGCTTTTGTGACTTTCAAAAAGTTATTGCGATGTTAGACTGCTGTGACTTCATCGGCTGATTGGACTTGCGACAAGGTGAACTGCTCCTGTGCAATTGAACGCGCGAGAGTGTGGACTGGGACATTGAAGACTTCGCCAGCACTTATCATTCATTCGAGGGCTACATCCTTTTAAATATCAATTGATGCAAGGGAGATCATGTCCTCTCCGACATAGAGCGTATGGTAATTCGTGCCGATCCTCCTATTGCCCCCCGGACGGGCCAACCCCGCACCCTCGTGTCGAGGGAAAACTGATTCTCCGTCGCGACATCTGTCGTCCAGGGTATGTAGCTAAGTATTCTAGCTATCACTTTCGCAGAACTGACCTTAGTTTCATCCTTGCCCATTTAAGTGAGTTCACTTGCCATGGTTGTGATTATCTTTTGCCGCATGTTGAAGTCCCAGGCCTGCTGGCGGACGTCCTGGCTCATGGCAGACGAGTCGCAATCACGGAGTCTCTATCCAGGCCACTTTCTGCGGCTAACACACATAAAGACGATGGGGTGACTTTGCCAGGCAATAGATAAGATAATCTCACCAAAGTGATAATGTCATACGGTATACCCAAGGCAGACAGACCAATCTTCTGATTAAAGAATTCAAAGGGAAGACTGCAATGATACAACTACTGTCTTACGTCGTGGTACAAAACTTGGCGCTTTCAAGCAGTCCTCGCTTTCATGATATCTATCCAGAACGCTTCTCCACATGGGCGCAGGAGTCATCCAACTTAGACTCAATATCGCCGTCCGCAGCCGCACGTACAGCACTCGCCACTCTGTGTTCCTCCTTTAGTTCCTTGAATTTCTTCTCCGCATCCCAAGTCCAAGGTGTATCCGCTGCAAATAGGAAGTCCATCTCCTCAAGTGTTCGCTGGTTCGACTCAGGGTACAGGGCCCAGACTGCGGTGATGCATTAGTACAAATTAGAGGCATCAATCTCGGGAAGGGTTCTCACCGATTGGAATGCTGATCACGTTGACAGCCGCAAAGATGTACATAGCGTTCTCGTTGATCGCACCGACGATGTATGGAAGGACCAATGTGAGGGTTCTAGAGGTGATTATTAGCACAAGCCAAAAGACAAAGCAGGGGGAGAGCATACCCATTTCCGATGCTCCAGCCAACAACACCCCAGGCATTCCCCTTCGCGCGAACCTGCAGCGGAAAGATCTCACTTGGGTACAGCCAGGGCACCGTTAGCCAGGTGGCCCCGAAGATGCTCGTGTATAGGAAGACCATTGACGCTGCTGCTGCTCCCCAGCTGCTCGCAGCATCCAAGTTCCCGCTGGCTCTGGCGTTAAGGCCTCCGCGAGAAAGACCACCCACAAGGAACATGGATACTGCCTGTGCAGTAGAGCCCCAGTATAGTGTCCATCGGCGACCGATCTTGTCGATGGTGAAGACGCAAATGAGCGTGGCGAACATGTAGAAAATGTTGTTCAGGCCAGAAACTCAGAGAGCCTTTTGCGGACCGAAACCGGCGATGTGGAAGATGGCTGTTGGCAAAGAATGTCAGTAAGTCAACGCAGAAGGTTTCATCGGGAACAGGGGAAATGCGTACTCAGGCCGTACATGGTGATTCCCGCAATACCAGTCCAGCACTGAATGATTTGAAGCCAAATGACCAGCTGCACTCTTCTCCCGGTATGGAGCTTGCCTGACCTGAGACCGAAAAGCATGTGGTGGTAGCCGGTTCCTTCGGATGAATCCTCAATTCGAAGAACGTCTTGGATGTCAGACAACTCGGCTTCAGCGATCCCATTACCAGTACCGCGAAGTCTTTGCAAGATGTACAAAGCCTCGTCGTGTCTGTCAACCTTGTAGAGCCAAGGAGGGGACTCGGGAAAGAGGAAGCATCCAAAGAGCAGGAACAGCAATGGAATGATCTGGAACGCGATGGGGAACCGCCATCGAAAGGCGGATTCTCCATTGTCGATGAAGCTGACACCATACCCCAGCCAGTACGCAACCACCACACCAAAGATATTGAGAGTGAACTCCATGGCGATGAAGGAGCCTCTGGAGGTGTAGTCCGCCAGCTCGGATGCCCACACCGGTACGATACCGTTCAGGATGCCAGTGCCGATTCCGTTGACGAGCCGAGAGCCAATCATCCAGTTCGCGTTCATAGACGAGCACTGAAGGGAAGCTCCGAAGATGCCCCACAGCGCACCGATGGCAATGGTTTTGATTCTTCCGAAGCGGTCGCCGATGGAACCTCCTACCATGCAGCCGACGAGGGTACCGAGGTAGAAGACTGACATGATGCCGCCTTGGAGAAGAGTGTCGGTGACCACGGGAACGCCATCGTCGTCGACGTAACCGAATCTCATGAGGTCGATGTAGTGCTTTGCGTTGTTGACGCCGCCCATCATGCCTTGGTCATATCCTATGTATTCGCGGATCAGTCTGCAGTCATCAAAGCACTCTCGTGATGCCGCGTGTCAGATGGAATACGTACCAAAGAAGAAGATCGACATTCCCGCGAGACAGTTGACTGCGATGAGAAGGGCGCGCTTCTCGAACCTCGCTGTTACCATCCATTTGTGTCGTTGGTCCATTTTGACGCAATTCCTGAATCAAGACTGAAATAAAGTTGACGGTAGTAGACAAACATAGGAGTGCGTTTATCTGTAACTATAGAAACATGAAAGTTTAGTCGAGATGAGACATTATATACGTGGTTTGGAATGTCGGCATCCCACCTCGCCTCCTCGCCTTGATATTGAATAAACTGCCCTGCCAGACAGATGTGTTGACTACGTCACCTATGGATCAAAGACTTGACCGTTCTTACGAATAATCCCGACGCGGGGAAACCCCATGCGGTATGGAGGTGGCTTCATTCTAGGGCTAGGATCATGCCATTATCAATTACTTTGATGGTGGCTGTCATGCCTCTTCTGTCTTCTGAGTGATGCCTGCACGGTAAAGGTCCATCTTCATGGCGCTCGCTCTGTCAGGGAAAGCACATGGATTCGAAACCCGCTGGCCAATGCGAATCGTGGGGGAGGTGGGGACATGCAACCGATGTTACCATTGAAAGCATAGCGTTCGTCTAAGCAAGTCAGGTGTGTCTGTCCCTCGAGACGAGCATTTCGGCTCCCACCACAGCCTACATGGATGAAGAGTGTCCTTGCTGAATATTGATCGACCTTCACGAAAGCCGCACAATCAAACCGTATGAATCTGTCATAGGCTTGCATATGGGACTGGACTTCCCGTCAAGTAACGTTTTCGAAGGCGTGCGATATCACACCCAGGGGCCACTACACTGCCCCCCAGGAAATGTCCGGAGACCATGACTTACCTGCGCGATATGTTCTCATTGACAGCATTCAGACTCAATCCATCGTAGTAGATGAGGGAATCTATGAAACCTCGCTGAATCTTAAAAGTCCTTTGGAAGAGGGCAGCATCGTGGCGATTCCACCACTGAGACAAGGTTCCAGAAGCCCCTGGTGCTCACCCTTGTCTTCAAAGGAGCGGAGTTTGAGACATCATAGTATTGAATGATGCAGTCCAATTTTGGATGGGCAGAACTTTTGTCGTGTTTCCACTGACATGCATAGTTGAAGATCAGGCCATCGCCAGGATGGATCGGTTAGGCGCATGTCCGAAAGGAAGATCATAAAGGGGGTAGAGAGAAGTTCTCCCGAGAGAAGCCTTTCTTTCTTTGACCAAACAACCACTTCTGCTTGGATACTGGAACTTTAAGCATGCAGCTGCACTTGAATCCCTTTCATAACCAACACTCGCATATTTGGGCTTGCAAGAATCCTTCATGCAAGTACTGCAAGACTCCTTCATGCCCTGCTTGACTACCCAACTTGCTGCAATACCTCCAAGGATGCAAAGTTGTCAATGGGACGGTCCTCTCTATTGAGATCTCACACTGCCCAGGGCTTCAGGCTGGTCTTCACTACATCACAAGTCAAGAGTTCACCATCACTCAATAGCATATGATCTGCCTTCATGCCCATGCCTATCGAGTGACTGATCTGCCAGTTGTGGGGGATCCTTCCCTTGTGCCAGTCGCGTCAGAACATTGGAATTCCCATCTGTAGCCCAAAGGCCAGTGGCTGTAGCCGTCTGTGATATCACTTTGGTCTTAGCATGCGGATACTGTCGAGTTTCCAGTATTCACCTCCCCCAAGCCTCGACAGATATCTCTCACCTTTCCAATCTTGATATGAGGCAAGCTTCCGCTTCATTCAGAGATTTCATTTCACATTCACCTTGATCTTAATTTCTCAGTCGGGGAAGCCTTCCTAAGATCTTCTTCAGCTGATATGGGGGGCAGAGTCCTCTCCTTTTCTGCTCTCTCTTCCTACTCAACACCTCAGACATTCCTCAGGGAAACTTCAACTTATTCCTCCCTTACCCTCTTCCCTTCCTCTGCAGAAGGCTGACTTCAGGCTGACTTCGGATAGATACTGCCCTCTACCTCACTTCGGTCACCAAATGTTGAGGTAGATCTTCCAAGTCTCCCTCAAGTCTCAACCTGACCAGCGATCGTTCTTTCTTTCAACCTATCGCAACAATATTCGTACCGCGACCGCCCTTCGTTCCCGAAAACATCGACAGTCTTTCCCATTCACAACCTGAAAGGAGTCGAAAGCATCATCAAGCGCCCCGAGTCGACGACTCGACGTCGGCTCTTCCTGCCATTCGGCCACGTTTTCCGTTTCTTTTTCGACTTGGACCTGTCTGTTCAACGCGAAGACCTCGCCTTCCCGCAAACGACGTCACAAGAAGCAACATCCTAGAAACATCAAAGCATCGTCTTCAGCTTCAGAAAGAGCTCAGTTGGATCGCACTTGAATTACCATCACAAGGTGATCATATTGAAGGTAGGTCTTTCCCGTTTTCATCTCACACCTCCAGAAGCGATTTGCTTCGGTGGCCGTTGCCCAGTTCACCATTTCTCCATCTTCCTTTCTTTCCATCAGAGAAAGTCAACCACCACTGCCAATTCCTACCTCACCTATTTTTCGGACTCTCCTGCCTTGAAACGTTCTTTCCTTCCAGCGTGGTGCAGTCTCTAATCATCGCTGAGAAGGAGCCATCTCGCGTGCCTACCTGTGGCAGTCTACGGCGACACCTTTCCTTCTTTTCTATCCTTCGCGCCAATTTCTCCTCTCTCGTTTCCACCTCAAACCACCAAAACACTTGACCTCCGTCCATCACAGCCGTCAACTCGACGGTCTAGGGCTTGGTACATAACGTGGTCGGACACTCTCCACTCCATTTGTCTCATTAACAGAAGGCAAGCCTTGTTCATGGCCATCGGCAGTTTTTCTTCCCACTCTCTTCCTCAAATTTACGATATTCGCCAGCTAACTTTGGTTTCTCGGCAGTTTTTCAAAAAGCAACCTCGCATCACTACGACTCGCAATTCGTACCCACAACACGACATTCAACCTTTTTGACCTCGCAAGTCACCCCACATCATGGCGGGCAGCTCCTTTCAAATGAGCCTGACCCTAGCCGAGAGCGGCGATGATCATGTCGTTTACGCCTCAACTGACGACGGCTTCAACGACGACGATGCCAGTGAGGCTGGCGACAACTTTGCCAATCACACCCCCTCTGCGCCTTCCTCGAGATCTGGTCCGGCTGACCTCATCGATCTTTCCGATGGGGACTACGCAACCAGTCCATGTGGCACTGCCGACAGCAGCCCCTCCAAGGACAACCAACCACTGCCTCGTCAGCCTGATGCGCCCTTCCCAGGAGACAAGCAGAATCCGTCCCTGGACAACTATCCTCAGGCGACCAAGACTCCTGATCCCAGTGCCCAGCCTTTCGTGCCTCTAGAGTAAGTGATCCACAATCAGCATTTGCCATTCAATTCATTTGGTCTAAATGTCACGGCTAACACATTCCTAGGCTAGAGCGTTTTCCGCCCTCGTCCAGCAACTCCTCCTACACTGATGCTCGCCAAAGTCTTGACTCCCAAGATGACCAGATCCGGTCTCTCACCAATCGCGTCAAGGAGCTCGAGCACGGTCACGAGACTCTGAAGCGTGAGAACGACGATCTTGACACCGTCAACGAGAAGCTGAAGCTCAAGGCGCGGAAGGATGATGAGATCCTTCGAGAACTGAGAGAGCAGCTTGCCGAGGAGCTGAAGCGCAGACTTGGTTCCGAGAAGAAGGCCGTTGAAGTCGACGAGAAAAATGCAGAGCTCCATATGGAGTTAGCCCGACTTCAGGAGGAAAAGGCTGATATGGAGCCACAACTGGAAGAGTACAAGAAGAAGTTGGACGGGTCTCAGCAGAGCGTCAGGCCTCTCGAAAACATGGTTCACACCCTGCAACGCCAGGTTCTCGACAAAACGCAACGCATCAAGGAGATCCAGCTCTTTGCTGCCGACCATCTTGCCAAGAATCCCAAGGACATTCCCGACTTCGCCACAGTTGATCTGTTTCCGCATGGCGGTAAGCAAGAGCGCCAATCCGAAAAGGACGTCAATGCGGAACTCCTGATCTCTTTCGACGGTGCTGCTGACATGAGTGCCTCTGGAAGTCAGCTGAACGAGTCTCAGAGCGAGATCGGAACCCCTTTCACCGTCTCCTCCATCAGAGCCCTCTCAACTCCCCAGCCCCCTGCTTCCAAAGATCTTCTCGATGACGACCCCGCAGATACCCAAAGCCCCCGAACCTTGCCTATGATCCCTGGCGTGGATAAGACACCCTACACCCCCAAGTCGCAGCAGGAAGAGTTACTGACGCCTCAGTCAACCACCCAGGCGCACTCCGCCGAGTCCAGAAGCCCCCTCGACGACCTCACAAGTCCTCCAAAGGACATCAGCGGACTTGATTGGAGCCCTGACTCTGATCAGCTCTGGATCTCTGAGTTCCAGAAAGCTCAGGCCATCCGCAATCACCAGGGAGCTCGAAGCACCGGTCACACTCCCGGTATGTTTACTTATGGGATTCGGTTTGTGCGTCAACACAACAGGCAGAAGCTAATGACAGAGGATGGCATCCCAGATGTTGCGTCTCGTAGGGTCATCATGTCAGGTCTTCCCGACGGCGTTCACATCCAGCGGGTTCTCGAACACGTCCGAGGTGGTAAGATTCTGAAGGCTCATACGGTGACGATGGGCAAAGGTGAGGCTCGTAACAACCTTGCTTGCATCGAGTTCGCCGATCCCGAGAGCGCGATGGAGTTCTACCGCTTCAATCGATGCCGTGAATTCGGATTCTGCGTCGAGTCCACATCTGTCAGAACGCGCCTGACGATGCCCCCCACCGACTCATTCCCCCTGGGCGATGCGTTGCAGGCCCGTCTGGATGAGGGCTCTACTCGCTGCCTGTCTGTCACTGATTTTCCGGTCATCCATCTGCAGACTATTCTGGAGTTCGCAGGGATGTCGAATAACTTCGCCGACACAATCACTCATTTCGCCTGTTCCGATGATGGAAGCTTCGAGATCTCCTTCTCCGACATTCGCAGTGCCATCAACATTCGCGAGTACATCCTTCGGTCCAAGTTCTTCGAGGGAGCACGAGAGGGAACTGGCGTGTGCTTCAGACCCGACCCATGCGATGCTCCTATTGAGAGCCTTCAGGTTCCGTTCCTGCCCATCAACGCCACGTCTGACTTGACAATCCTGGATCCCAAGAATGCTCGGCTGTTCATGACTGAAGAGCAGAGAAAGCTTGACAGTGAACTGCTTGCAGAGCAGGTCATGGCCGCCGCTGACCCAGATGATGCTGAGGCTTTTCACGAGCAGGATCTTAGAAAGAACATCGTCTGGGAAAAGACAGTGAACTGGGACAGCTTTACGCCCTACATGGCCTTCGACGAGGACCAACGCCGGATGGTGCTACACAGGAAGGATCCCGAGTCTGGCGCTGTCCAAACCAAATACTTTGGTACTTGGGTCATGTCTCCTGAGGAGTCGCGCAAGGAGTGGCTGCACCACAATCAGCACAGCCCCCACCCATGGACTCAGACGACTGCCGATCTTTTCTATGCCGCTACTGGCGACATTGACATGCGCAAGGTGAACCTTTACCTGAAAAGCAAAGAAAGCAGCGTAACAAAGTTGGAAGATGACAAGACTAACAAGTGCGATGACAGAGCATCGTTGTCGACGACGGAGGTCTCGACGGAGACGCCGAACAGGCTTTGAACACCCCAACGCCCAGGGAGATTCAGCATCAGGCATCGTCCACTACCTCCTTCTTCTCTGCCGAACCTCCTCTTTCCGAAGTCACCCGTGGATACGTGGCCCTCGACGACACTTCTCAGCATGTCCCGATGGGCGTCTTTGTCAACAACGTTGGCAGCAGCTCGGGCCTGGCCATTCCCTCTCTTTTGGACGGAGAAACCATCGGCGACGACATGAACAACTTTGTACAACGCATGCAGAATCTACCCCCGCACAAGCCTGGCAAGACCCGTGGAAGCACCTCTGGCTATTCCTCTCCTGCTCCCTCGATCACGAGTGACGATACTGGAGGACAAGTCCACGGCATTTCGAAGGCAGGCTTCAACCAGCTTGCTGCTAAGATCGCGAGAGACAAAGGTGCGATATCTAGCAAGTCAATTGGAAAGAGACCAGTTGTGCAGGCTCACTTTTGGTAAGGAGTTCGGTTGGAGGGCCTGGTTCACATATTTGGAAGGTCGCCTGGCGAATATTGGGGTTAGTATGGACATCGCAGGACTTGCTTTTGCTGCAGACAGCAGCGTAATATTCAGGTGATTTCTGGTCTTGGGCCAGCAATATACCACACGATGGTGGTGAAGCGGGAGCATGGTTCATCAGACACACTAGTAGATAGAGAACACGAACAGCAGTATCATCAATCTCAGTGCAGCAGCGAGAAGCTTTCCTGCATCAGTGCAATCGGCCCCCTTGTTACGATTGCATATTTTCATTGTTTGGAATGGCGACCGCTGTGACGCTCTATACTAGAATACAAATGCCTTTCTGGCCCGATGAGACTACCGCAGCGCCGAAAACCTTCGACTTTGGTCCATCGCAGAATAGCATGCTTCCTCCTGCCACCCCCTGGGGGATACTGGCATGTGGCCGCCGTCCTCGTAACTCCAAGAGGGGCCCAGGACATCATCTCTCGCTTCATCGATTCCCGGCCCAAATCACCGTGAAAGCGTAGGCTGCACTCTCCGCGGCGGCTCATCCGTGACAAGCAACATCTCATCACCCTCTCCCCCAACCTCCTCTTCCTCCTCGTCCTCCATCGCCTCTTCATCCTGCACCTCCTGCGCCGCCGCCACCTCGGGGTCGCCGCCCTCGAACGCCTCGGAGACGGAGGAGTACTTGCGCTGCGACCAACCGGGGCTTAGGTACTTGTCGAGCGTGCCGTTGCCGTTCTTGCCCTTGACGGGCGTCGGGTTGTTGAGGAGATACTTTTTCGTCATGTAGCGCGGGATGTTGGACTCGGGCTCCCAGGTGGGGTTCTGGTCGGGGGGCCAGTTGCCCTTCCAGCGGACGGCGAAGTAGCGGACGGGTTTGCCGCGGACGTGGCGAATTTGGAGGCCTTCGAGGCGGAGGACTTCGTAGACGTCGGAGAGCTCGTCGCGGTCTGGGTCGAGGACGTTGATTGTGGATTTTGAGGGGGAGGGTTTTGGGAGGAGTTTTGGTTTTGGTTTCGGGGTGGATGCGGGTTCGATTGATTGCGTGGGTGGTGGGATTGATGAGGTTTTAGATAGGCTCCAGGGGGTTGCGCTTTGGGCTGCGGGCGTGAAGCCTGTTCGTGGTGTTATGGCTGTTGTTGGGGCCGGAGGGGCAGAGGCGGTTGTTCGTGGGGTCGAGACTGCTGCGCCGGAGAGGGAGTTTGTTCGTGGTTTTGATTTTATGGCGACGCCGTTGATTGGGGGTGTGATTGCTGTCTCCTTCATGTTTGGTGGCGGTTGCCATTGTTTTGGTGTCGGAGTTGTGGTTTTTGAGGATGTTGGCTGGAGATGTGGCGAGGATGATGATGGCGGATCTCTCATTGACAGCAGAGAGCGCTTGGGTGGGATTGGAGGCTGGATGGGTGTGATCTTCTTCGGCCCTGCTGGAGGCGTAGACTCGTATGTCGCTGAAGCTTGTGGTACGGGAGGGAATGTTTGCGGTGGTGGTCGAGCTGCGTGTGAAGTGGGAGGTAGAGGCGGCAATGCTGGTGAGCTCGTAGCTCCTCGTGACGAGTCGAAGGGCGTACTCCGGCCACTATCCGTCTCGATGCCCGGTAACAACCTCGAAAGCGCGGGCCCAGGTGATATCCTCCTCCGCTTCTTAATCGGTGGCTCCAAGCCCATGGGCATGCCACCCTCCTCCCTCGAATCGTATTCTTCCTCTGCCAGAGATTCCGCCGCAGAAACTGGCTCGTCCCCATGAAGCTGCCGAAATATGGCCTCCTCGTCATCCGGTGTCTCCGTACCACCCTCCACCTCGGTCTCAAGCTCCCGGAACTCCTCCAGCCGCGCCTTGGACGGCGTTGAAAGCGACGGAGCATCCTTCTTTGGCCGCCCAGGCTTCCTCTTCCCATCCCCCTCCACCGGCGTCTCGGCCCTCGCAGCAGCCATCTCCGCCTTTGTCCTGCGCTTCCTCTTCCCCGTAACCGCACCAGCACCCTCTGTCCGCGGCGTATCCTTCACCCCGTTCCTTAGCACCAGCATTCCCCTCTCGCGCGCCTCCGCCTCCGCCACGGCGCGCACATTCTCCTCCTCCTCCCTGCGGCGCTCCTCCTCGTCCCGCTCCGCCGCGCGCGCCGCGCACCAGTCCTCGTACGCCGCGGGCGACACATAGTCAGCGACGTGCTCCGCGTCGACCACGAGCCGCGCGGCCGGCAGGTCGCTCCAGCCGACGACGTACTGCAGGCGCTTCTTACCGTCGTGCGAGAGCGGCGGCGGCACGAAGAACTCGTCGCGGATGTAGGCTGTGCTGTCGCGCACGGGGACGAGGGTTATCGGGCGCAGCGGTGGGCCGGTGCCGGGCGTGTAGGGGCGGTAGGTTGCGATGTCTTTGAAGACGACGGCGAGCTCGACCAGGGAGGACGGAGAGGTGGTGGTGGTGGGCTGCTGGCGCGAGGGCCGGCCGAACCAGACGGTGGTCCGTCGCGACATGGTTGTCACCTTCCCGTGAGGAAGACCATGCGGCAGGGGATTTTTCGAGTTCGTTCTTTCGGGCCTGGCGGCAGGCTTGGGAGAAGGATTCGTCGTCCGGTCGTCGGAAGGGGTTCGCGGTTTTGGAGTTCGTGTCGTCTCGTGTCTGTCGCGACCCCCGAATCACGCTGGAGGAAAGGGAAATCGCAACGACTCGTCAACGCCGGCAGCTGCGGATGTCAGAAAAAATGTCTTGACGACCCTGGAGATCTCTGAATTCGAGGCATTTACGTACATGATTTTTGAGGCCGATTTGCGGCAGGGACGCATACTTTCGTGTTGAGGGCTGGGTGCTTTGTGAGGTGGGAGAGGGGAGGAAATCTAACGCCTTTAGATCTGAATTAGTCTTTTTTTCAGCACAGACGGCGACTAAAATTATTTTAACACTTTTTAACGGTATGATAAAGCTTCTAATATTTTAAACTATATATACAGGGTTTCTTCTAAAGCTAGTAATAAGTGATTTATTAAACTTTAAATAAATAAACTAAACTAAAAGTTTATAACTTATTTACTTTTACTTATAATTATTTAAGGCGTCTTGTTAAAAATAATTCTCTAATTATTAAGTATTATACTTTTAGTCTGACTACTTATACTAAGTAATACCTTTCCTTGCCGCATTGGCCTGGCCTCTGTAGCTAAGGCCTGGCGAACATCTGCAAGGGCGAACACATGCGCCACCGTTGAAGCTGCTGTACCATCGCGGATGAGCCCGAACACTTCATTGAGAGCGCCTTGTATTTCAACTGGCCTGGCGGCGTGGACCCAATCCCGCAGATGAAATAGAACAATCCGCACATCCGGGCGCTCGCTGTACAGTTGATACGATAAAGGCACGCCCGAAAGCAGGCCGTAGTGGACGAGCGTTCCTCCAGGACTCAGAGCGCAGGCTAGAGTGTCACCCTATGCTCCGCCAACAGCGTCCCAGGCTACTGTAAGTCCACGCCCGCCAGACGCGTCCAGTAATTTACTCTGTATGTCCCCTTCAGAGCTGTTCACGACGGCCTCGATGTCAAGCCCGCCCAGTTCCGTTTCCGCGCCAGCTCGTCGGACGATGGCGATGGGCCGCACACCCTTGCGGTTAAGCATGCGAATGATCATCCGCCCGATGGCAGACGTCGCGGCATTGACGACGACCAGGTCGCCTGGGCGGGTGGGAGCGAACTTTTCAACCATCAGCCACGCTGTGAGCGGGTTGATGTACGCCGTCGCCGCCTGCTCGTCGCTGAGATCCTCTGGCACGGGAAAGCACCAGCGTTGTTCTGTGACTTTGACATCCTGCCACGCGCCCGCACTTCCTATGGGTAGCACGCGCTGTCCCACCTGCGGGGTGGAAACGTCGTCCCCGATGGACTCGACGATGCCGACCCCTTCGAAGCCTGGGACGAACGGCAGGGATGTTCTGGATCGGTAGGCGCCTGAGATTGTCACCAGATCCGAGGGGTTGATGCTGGCGAGGAGCATCCGGACTCGTACCTGGCCTGCACTGAGGGCTTGGTGGTCGTCGTCAGTGGACTCGGTCATGACTACTTCGGCTGGGGGGCCGAACTGCCGTACAACAGCCCGTGCCATTGCGAGAATTCTTGAGACTACTGTCACAGCGCGTAATGTATGTTCCGTCCTGAGAGACTGAGGTGTTCTTTTAAAGAGAGCGAGATTATCGCAGAAGATGTCAG
Organism: Colletotrichum sp. HC292; assembly: GCA_014705525.1. Classification (NCBI taxonomy): domain Eukaryota; kingdom Fungi; phylum Ascomycota; class Sordariomycetes; order Glomerellales; family Glomerellaceae; genus Colletotrichum; species Colletotrichum sp. HC292. Next base: position 26,278 of record JABGMY010000801.1, read on the forward strand.
AAAAGCCTACGTTAGAACCACGATGTTCAGAACCTCGATCTTTAAAGCGGGCATTAGCTAGTTTCTCTAGCTTGTTTTATTTTTAGATTAACTATTAATCCTCTAAGTGAATAAAGCTAAGATTCAGTCAGTCCTAGTATGTATTTAAGTATTATATAGCATATAAAGTATTCCGGCTTATTGTAGTCCCGGGTGGCCGATACCTTGAGAGCCAACGCGCCAGCCACAAGGATCATTCGATCTGGGAAAGCAAGTGCTGCACAGCGGTCCGTGCATTAGCTGCGGCTGGGCGGCTGGTGCTGTGAGAGGCGTTCGAAGTGGGCGTCAAATCTTTGTGGACCGAGCTTGACCTCATCGCAAGCTCCATCCATCCAGCAGCTTCGTCACTTTTCCTTCCGAAAGGAAAACACCGACCGGGGGGAAAAAATCTCCACTCCGCCCAATTCAATTCTTCGGATCACCACGAAACACACAGAGACGCAAGCACACGCTCACGATGCTCACCCCCACGAGCACTTTCGCTCTCCGCCTGGCCGGCCAGGGCGCCGCCCGCGCCTCCATCGCCCGCACAATCGCATGCCCGTACTCGACGACCTCCAAGACACCGACCCCCGCCGGCCGCCCGATCGGTCTCGCTCCCTCGTCGCCGCTCGCCCGTAGCAGCGCCGTCTTCGCTTCCACCTCCTCACCGATTCTCGCCCGCGTCGTCCGCCAGCCCTGCGCCCAGCGCAACGCTTCAACCTCCGCCACTTCCCCCGCGGCGGCGTCGCAAAAGTCCGCGTTCCCCACGGCGGCGCAGCAAGGCGACAAGCTCGACTGGAACACCTTCTTCGCGCTGCGCAAGTCCCGCCGCAGGTGGCAGCTTAGCTTCAGCGTCGTGACGTTCGGTGCGTCGTTCGTCGGCGGGGCGGGCGTGCTCGCTACCGGCGTCGCGGACCCCTTGGTCTCGCAGGTGCCGCTGGACCCCTTCATCACGCTTGGTCTTATGACGATGAGCTTCGGTGCGCTGGGCTGGCTGATTGGGCCGAGCGTGGGATCGCTGGTGTTTTACACGCTGAACAAGAGGTGGAAGAACCAGATGACGGTGGTGAGTATTTTCTCTGCTCTCGTGCGGGGCGGCCCCCAATGATCTGATGTTCGGGATGCTGATGAAATTTTGCGTGCAGAAGGAGAAGGAGTTCTTTGCCCGTATCAAGAAGAACCGTGTCGACCCCTCTGTTTCCTCCGTCGGTAACCCTGGTATGTTGCCCTCGTCTTCGCTCATCGATTAGCCGTTTACTGACAGTTGCACAGTCCCTGATTTCTACGGCGAGAAGATCTCCAGCGTCGCAGGTTACCGCCAATGGCTCAAGGACCAGCGTGCCTTCAACCGCAAGCGCGTCACCTTCGTGTAAACAACAATCCCCAGCACCATAAACTCGGCACATCACGGCTTGAAAGCACACAAACTTTTGTATTCATCTCTTAAGGTTAATCAGGATTCATCATGGCTCTTGGGCGTAGGCCGCCCTCCTCTCTTTGTAGCAATAGGGGTATCGCGTGGGAAAAGTATGTATGATGACGGCAGCCCCCCTTGTCAGAACAAATCCAACTTCATCGAAACCAAAACCTCGTTGACTTTTCTTTCTTTGCTGGCTCATGTGAATGGCAATGTCGGGTCGATTTCAGCCTTCCATGCCCTCATGCCACCCTTGATATCGCCAATGAATCTGCCGTTGTTGTTTATGCCTAGGTCCTTGAGGCGCTTGGCGGCTAATTGAGAGTCGTTGCCTACTCTGCAGACCAGGTAGATTGGTGCGTCTTCGGGAAAGTCTGTTGGTATCCATTCAGGTTGCGGTGGTGTTCCGTCGCTTGGTATTTGGGTCTGTTTCATGAACTTTGAGATGGGTATGCTTATCGCGCCGTCAATGCTGCAGATATCAAAGTCTTCCTTCTCTCTGACGTCCAGGAGGAGATGCTTCGAAGAATGTCCCCGCGACAGACGCTCATACTCGGTTGCGGTGATGCGCTCTTCGGGGCCCAAGATGTTGACAGGAGCAGTGACACCACAGAAGGACACATAGTCCAACGAACCAGATCGCAGCGTCTCTAGAGACAATGTCGACTGCGCCGAGCAAGCGAAGCAGTCCTTCCTCCTCCCGCGCATACGAACAGATCTGAAGGGTCCCGATGGCGCAGCACCCGAGAATATCAGCAGAGACGGCGCAGCTGCTTCCTTAACCTTGACCTCGGCATCAACAGCCCCTGCAGCGACGAGCTTGATCGCCTCCAGAGCTTGCAGAACACCCATGACACCCACAACCGGGCCCAGGATCCCGCCCTCGCCGCAGCTGACCACGCTGTCAGGCGGTGGTGGCTTGGGAAACACACATCGATAGCATGGCCCACCTTCCAAGCTTCCCTGTGGTGCTGCTGGTGAGTTGAGAATGATGAGTTGGCCGTCAGTTCGGAATGCCGAGGCGGAGACGAGGGGTTTCTGGAGGAGAACGCAGATGTCGGAGATGAGGTAGCGGGAGGTTGGGTGATCTGTACAGTCGAGGACGATGTCGTATTGGGAGACGATTTCTTCGGCGTTCTGGGGCGTTAGGTGTGTTTTGTGGGCTTGATAGGTGACGGTTGGGTTCAATCTGAGATGTTTGTCATTAGATGCCGAGCGAATGATGGGATGGTGCTCTTGTACCCTTTGAGGTACGTGATGGCGCTGTCCACCTTGAACATGCCAACTCGCTCTGTTGAATGCGCAACCTGCCGGTGGAGGTTGGAGACCTCGACAACATCCCCGTCAACGAGACCGATGGTGCCGGCCCCTGCTCCGGCGATGTAAGCTGCTGCGGGGCATCCTAGTCCACCGGCGCCGATGAGGAGAACCTTGGACTTTTTCAGCCTCAACTGGCCTGCAACATTTTAGCGTCATCCCTCCACAAGTATCACCCTCCCAAGCTGACCTTTCACTCCCACAGCCGGGATAATCAACTGCCGTCCATATCTCTCATACTCCTCCGCCAAGAGTGGCCATTTCCAGGGTTGCTGCTGCTGCTCATCACGAGCCTCCTTCTCGGCCTTCGCGAGCTCCTCTTTCAGGTTTCGAAGTTCAGCCTCTGCATCGGCGACCTTCCGCCTGAGATCCTCGACTTTGCCCATGTTCTTTCTTGGAGGGGCCGTGACAGTTTTGGCGGGGTGACTGCTGCACAAGCGTGGGCATTTGTGCATTTTATACAAAAGTCGGAGGGGCCAATTCCGACCGCCGACCCCACGATTTTAATGAACCCGCTTTTATCGGACCCCACCTCGAATTTTTGAAAGCTTGGGCAGTCCAGAACTTTGACCAGCGCCTTCCTCAACTTCAACGCAGCGACGACAACTTTTGCGCGGA
>JABGMY010000806.1:4687-46066 GCA_014705525.1 Colletotrichum sp. HC292
CTTTATATCGATCGCTGCATCCGACACTCCTCATCTGCATCCATCCAGCATCAGCATATACTGCCGGTCGCTTCTATTATTTTCTCTCCGCCCTGGTTCCATCGCTGACGTGGTGTTGCGCTCAACGCGACATTTCTCCGCCCCCGCCCGCGTCAACCTTGGAATCGGCACTCGGAAAAGAGAGTCGCAGCTTTACGATCAATCTCAACCATCCAATTCGATACATTCCTACTACCCCTTCGACGTCGCTCTGCCGCTCATTCGTCGCTTGCTGTGTCACGATCCAACATGGCTGCGTCCGACGCTGGTGCCCAGCTGCCCAACGGCACCCCGACCGACACCAGGTCCGTTGCCGACGAGCCCACGACCCCTCAAGAGAACGACGTCCTCGCTGTGAACTCGTCTCAAGTCACCCTCCCGTCGACTGAAGTCCCCGCCTCTCCCATGGACCCTAATCAATCCTTCAAGACCGAAGTCAACGACGACCGAATGAGCTCCGCCGCCGTCATCCCGTCTTCTTTGACACCGCCTCCCTCCTCCCAAGTGGTCGCACATGCCGGCAACGGAGTTCTGCAAGCTACCTACGGCGGTTCCCAGCGCTCTGCCCTCTTCTCCCCGCCTGCTACCGGCTTCAACACGACCGTCCGCCGAGATGGCGGTCTTGGATCAGAATATGTTCCCCCGGCCCCGAAGCAGGTCCTCGATGCCACTGCCGATGAACTACGAGCCATGATGCAGACCTGCATCGCCGAGCATGCCAAGTTGAAGATGGAGGCAGCCCATCACAAGCTACAATACAACCTACTTAGCCTCCAGGCTGACGAAGATGCGAAGCGGGCTGCCGTCGAGCACGAGATGACCCGCCGAGAGATTGAGGCCCTTAGGACGGCTGAGTACTCACGACAGGCCGTACGCGAGCTGAGTGCCGCTTCCGAATCGGCACAGATGAAGTACCTGCAGATGAAGATGTGGTACGAGGAGTCCATCGACGAGAACGAGGCCCTTTCCCGACGAGTCAAGATGGCGAAGAAGGTCATCTCCCAGAAGGAGGAGGAGATTGTGAGCTTGACCGAGGAGCGAGACATGATGCTGAACCGCATTCGGGAAAACCGGGAGCATTTTCACATGCTGTGCAGCCCAGGTGGCATCTTCCACGGGGCCATGACGCCCAGACAGCAGCCGCAGCACCAGACGTCCGTCTCAACTCCGCAGCAGGCTCACCGCGCTACCCCCAAGCAGACCCCGCGATCTGCGCACCGCGAAGCACGGGTCGATCGGGACCATGGTCCCGAGCCCATTGCGGCTCTGCTGCAGGCACTCAGCCAGGACAACAACAGCGCGCCGTCGACACCTACCACAACGGTCAGACCAGCGCCCCGCATGCCTTCCAAGCACACCCGAAACGCCCAGTCGCTATCATCTCTACCTACGACGCCTCTCTCCCGCCCTCAACGGCACGAGCAGTCCGGTCTGTTGCCATCAGTCAACCTTGTGCCCCAGAGCGAGCCGCGGCACAGCTACAGCAGAGCTCAAATCATCCCTGGCTCGCCGCCGCCGGCTGTGCGCGAGCCTACCCGCAAGAGCCGCGAGAGCACCATTTCAGCAGATGACAACGAGGAGCTCGCTCGTCAGGCGTTAGAGTCAGTCGCGAACCTGTCACAGGCGTCACGAAATGCGTCACGAAGCTTCCGCAAGCCTCTCCCAACGGGCGAGGATGATGAGGATGTCTCAGAGAGCCAAGCTAGCCAGGCCGCCTCTGAGATGCTCCGTCGCGATCCTCGGGAGAGCTTCGAGGTGGCGTCTTCAGTAGGCTCGCGAGATGGCACCCCGGCGCCGGCGGAGAAGAGCGCACGACTTCAGGCGAAGCTGTTCCCCGACATCACCAAGGGTCACACGACAGCAGACAAGCGCAAGTTCAGTGGGGGTGCGCCTAACGCGCAAGAGACGCTGAAGCGGATGCGCATGAGCGGCGGCTCGGTGGAGGATCCCAAGGTCGGACTCGGGATTCAGTACAGTTACAGCTAAGGGCTGACGGCGGCTCATGTCTTGAGCCGGCGGCGTTCTGTCAACTGTGTGTCTGACATCGGCCCGTCACCGTCACCGTCACCGTCGCGGCGGCGGACAGGCGAGGGTGCGGGCGCGGATGGTTCATCCGGTGGCTGGGAGCAGAAAAAAGCCGCTGAAGCATGGGGCCCGCCCCCATTTGGAGCGACACTGGAAGCGGTGTGGGGGGATAGCACGGCGGCTGCGGCGTTGGACCGCAATTGCAGGGAATAACTGACGTGGCAATCTGCACATTTTATGGATACGGAAAGAGAAAAATTGCATTCCAAAATGATACCACTGGGACACTGGCTTTGGCGTTTGAGAGATATGTACGACACGGAAGGAAGAATCAACATGAGCTTCAGAACAGACAACAGCAGCAAACATCAGACGAGTACTCTCGTTCTTCTATTTGCATGACGATTCGACATGAAGGGCACGGCTTGCCTCGAACCCCTCCTCTCTGCATCTGCAAAGTGAAAATGGACTTTATTCAAAACGATCCATAGAGGGACGCCCGAGAGGGAAAAGGCTCACTCACGACAAGGGTCACGCTCACGCGAGACGCAAAAAAAGGGAGGGAGGGAGAGAGAGAGATCCAGCCCAGGCCCAGCTGAAGACCCAACAGCAAGACCAACGATGTTCGCCGCCGCCGGTGCTGCACTGCAACTCGAACTTTGAAGAATCCACACACACTCACACGAACAGACAGATACCAGACCAATCTATCCATCGGCGCTTCCCCTCGTGGCAGTTCGCGCCATCGTCGTGCGCAGGAACTAACCCATTTTCCCTCTCTTGTCTCTCGCTTCCCCTCCCTTGGGCTGGCATGCGGCCCTGCCCCTCTGCCCCAAAGGTCAAGGGCCCATGGTTCGTTCGCCAAACATAAGACCCTGGCCGGGGAATACTCGTCCCCTCCTTTTGATGTGCTGCGTGCTGTATGTATCCAGCGAGCGCCCCGTCCGTGCCTTTTTCTTCGCCTCTTGTCACTGCTACAGTCAGTCAGTCTGCTTACTGCTGATGAACGCCGCCGCTGCTGATGCCACTGCTGCTGCTGCTGCTCTTGTGTCCAGTGGTTGCAAAGTCCCCTTCACCGAAGTTTAACTTGACCGCCGATCGGAAACACGCGCTTCCTTCCTGCAGGTCCCGCGACGGTGCGGTGCCTTGCCTTACTACGATATACTTCCAACGCTTCGCGCACAAAGGTCGCAGCTTCGTCCCAATTATTTTGGAATTTCCTCCGTTCCATCTTTTGGGGGGAGGCAGTCTTTTTGCAAGAGATCTCTCACCGAGCTGAAGCGCAGATCTTTGCCTTCCAGTGTTTCTCCATCATTCGGATTTAGCTGTCAAGTCAGTGCGAAGCAGCAAGGGGTGTGTGTGTACACGCAAAGCCGAGCTTGCGGCCTTTTCACCTTTCGAAAGCCGCGCCCCCTTGACCCTCTCACCGCTTCGCGAAGAGGAGTCCCAGGACCCTTGCACAACCTCACCACTCACCCCGCGCTGCTCTTGCGGCGCTCTCCTCATCCGTCCCGGCCCAGAGATTCAGGAGGTCTACCTAGGAACAGGACGACTTTAAACCCATTCTCCATCCCTCATCCCAACCTGCATCATTTCGTTCCTCACTTAGCGGGACTTTTTTGCATCTTTTTTCTTTTGTCTCTTTTTAACGAACCCATTACTTTTTTTTACGACGACCTTTAACGATTACACGACATAAACGCAGTGCGACCAACACAAGCAGCACAACGCACATCATCATGAGGGATCACCCACGCAGCCCCCGCCAGGGATCCCCCGCCCCTCAGTTCCCCCCGCGCAGCCTCTCAGACGAGCTGGGCGACTTCATGTTCTCGACGGACGAGGACGACGACGTGAGGGACTACGACGACAGCGAGGAAGAGGAAGATGACGAGGACCAGAGGACCCTGGCGACGCCCATGTCGTCGCGCAAGTCGTCGCAGGACAGCTTCTTCGACGAAGACGACGAGGTGCCCAAGGAGTTCCCGCCGCTGCTGAAGCCCTTCCCTGCCGCCACGAGCACGCGCAAGTTTGCGCGGATCGAGTACGCGCGGGGCGTGGGGCACCACCACGCGTACGCCAGCGACGACGAGGCGGAGTGCAGCAGCAGCAGGCCCGGGACGGCGCGGTCGGTGGTGGTGCCGCCGCCGTTCCGGCGGAGCTCGACGTGTCCGGTGCTGACGCCCGATTTCCTGCAGGGCGCGGCGGACGACGTGGTCAAGCTGATGCCGGAGCAGGCGGACTTTATGAAGAAGATGATGGAGGGGTGGCGGGAGATCCAGCGGCGGTCGAGCGTGAGCGTGCTGAACGCGGCGCCGAGCCCGCTGTCGGTGGTGTCGCCGGGGATGAAGAGGCCGAATACGGCGCCGAGCCCGTTCCACCCGCCGCCGCAGATGAACTTATCGTCGTCGTTTCCGAGGGTGCCGGAGCGGTTGGACGAGGAGCTGGGGAGGCTGGATGAGGAGCCTGGGAGCGCGACGGAGAGCGAGACGGAGGGTGGGTTGGAGGAGAGGATTGAGCGGGTGGAGGGGGCGATTGACGAGTTGAGGGTGATGGCGAAGGAGAGCGCTGAGAAGGCGATAGTTGGCGGGGAGGGGAACACTGAGAGATTCAGGGTTGTGGAGAGGTGCATCGATACCATCGGGAGAGTTTATGAGAAGAAGGAGAGGGGGAGAAGGAGGAGGAAATTAGGCGCGAAGTGTGTTGGCGCGCTGGTGAGGATCTGTGAGATGTTTGCGAGTGAGGGAGCCGACGGGGGCTCATATCGCTTCGAGTCCAGACTTTTGGATGAAATTACTGAGGATACGGAAAGCGACGTGGAGGATTATGCCGACGACGAAGCTGAAGACGACTTTATTGAGAGGTTTCCTGATTTCATCGACGGAAGCTTCTTTGGAGATGGGCCGACTGTTGTTGGTGACATGACGCTCCCACCGCCAAGCCCAACCAAAGATCCTCTGGATGACCGACGGCATGCGGCGCTAGTCGAGCAAGCTAGGAGCGAGCTCGAAACACTGTTCGCTGAGGCGGCAGAGGCGGAGACGCCGTTCGAGGAGAGGCATTCGAGGGTGGTGTACGCCGTGGAAGCATACCTGGCGAAGCTGTCCGAGATGGAAGCGGCGCATGACCGGGATTTCAAATGGCATGCTGAGCTGAAGGCCTTTCACGTGGCGATGGGGTCGAGGAATATTATCGGGTCAGAACCGGGGACGGCAATGGCACTCGTCGCAAGTCTGAGTCTCTGTTTTATACCGATTGCGACGGTGTTGTGGTACGTCACGGAACCGACAACGTCGTGGATGCTGTGGAGGATGTTGATACCTATCGGCTGTTATTTCTTGCTTCTTGCTGGATTCTATATCGACCAGAAGGAGGCGAGGGAAGCACTTTACGAAGAACATTTGCCATTCGAGGCGAGGGAAATGAGGAGGCGGCATAAACGGGAGAAGGAGCTGTTGCAAGCTGCACATGAAAGAGCTGTGCAAAGAGTCTATTCCCCCGAAGGGTGATGCTCGAGGTGTAACTGTAGGACTACTTCAAAGACTATTCCGTCTCGTGCCTTGTCTCGCCCGTCCGTGTTGCGTTCCGTTTACTTGTCGTCTGGCTGCTTTTTAACGCCCGGCGCCACAAACACATTCAGGTCGATTCCTTGAGTATGTCCAACGTGGTTGCAACCATGCCCACAAACCCCGTGAGCAGCGCACGCCGTACCATGAATCCGGTGTGTATGACCCTGAGACCTAGTTAGCAGACTGCTGCTCTTTCTCTTTCTGTCTGTCTGTGGAATCTTGCCTTGATGTTACCTCTTCGCGTGAGACCCGTGAACACCCGGTATGGGATTACAATGATGACGGAAATAATCGCAGCGGCTACCACCACGGGGCCGAGGACGACAAAGGCGAAGAGCATCCAAAGGTCCATCGCTCTGAGGTGGGTGCTGCGACAAGAGTCGTGCTTGCCACATAGTTCGTCGTTCTTGATGCGGGTGATGTTTCGCAGGTGGATGTAGGCGCACCAGAGCAAGATCGGGATGACGAAGAAGATGACGGCGAATGCCAAGAACGACAGCCAGAACTCGAGGGCGGTGTCGCCAACAATTAGGGGATGCGTTCCGGATGATGTTCCGTTGGGGCCCAATGGAGACTGATGGTAGATGTGTGTGCTCGCCATGTCGAAGAGACGGTCGACGATGCAAGATCGAGTACTCCAGGCTCTTGCGATAGAGTGAGGGCGTGGCTACGGCTACGCGACACGGCCAACGATCCGAGATGATAGAAGATGATTCGATAGACAGTATGTGCAATGTGGATGTGGTTGGGCCGACGTTGGAGCAATGGGTAGAGAGAAGTGGACGGTGTCAAATCGAAATGGAGGGTGACGTTGGGGCGTCGAAGACTAGGTGGCAGTCGGAAAGCCTGCATGGGAAACACCTTCCAAAGTCCAGACGCTTTTTCTATCGAAGTCATTTCTCGGGGAAGGGACTCATGATAGGATAGGCACATTGTTCCCTTCTCACTTCCTCGTGCAAGAAGGTCCGAGGGAACATTCGATGCGCAGGCGCGTTTCCTCCACGGCAGCTGCCGCAACTTCTACCTTATGGAAGGTGCAGTCGAGATGAAACATAGTTCCTGAGTCTGCGAACAAACAATGAGACGGCCATTCGAATTGCGAAAAAAGTGTGCCGACCGCGTCTAAGAGGATGACTCCGGCGATCGCCGGCAAACGAGTGGGGCCGGACCGGGCGATGAGGCCGAAGATGATGGGGTGCACTCCGGGGCCATACAATACGGCACAACCTTCCAACGACCTGTTGGTAAAAGTTCATCTGTGGCTCACAAACGTAGATGGGACCCATAGATTGCCTAAAATCGAGACACCGCCATCGTCTTGTTGCACGCTCGCACCATTGGCTTCCATAATGGATGCTGGCGCCTACGGTACCGAATTTGAACTCAGGTTGGAATAATGTTGAGAACAGAAAGCGACCCAATGAATAAAGCCCAAGCGAGATTGGTTCACTGCATTTGTGCTAGACGCTTTTTAATTGCAGGGTTGTTGGTTCAAAATCACCGTCACAACCAACAGCCAAGGCGACGGCTGCCTAACCAACACGAGGTCCACCTGGGTTAAGACATCGTGCCTCTGAATTAAAGGCATCAAAATTCCCCGTCCGCCAACATCCAGCAAGATTCTTCCCATTCTGCTTTGCAATGCGTCGCATCTCAAATCTTTTCCGCACCCCGTTCAGAACACTCCGTATTGGATCGTCTATACCTTTGGCCAGAGCAGCAATGGGTTCCGGAATGTCCACAGACACCTCAGCAATGCTGCCAGAATCTGCAGTATATCCTGCTGTCGGCACCATGCAACTATCGCCAGACACGCACGCCCTTTATACCCGGGCCATGGAAGACCCTTCCGCCCTCAGCTTGAACGAGAGACGCCAGGTCATGGGTCGTGCGCCAATCAAAGACGAAGACAACGAAAAGTCTGTCAAGCTTTTCGGCCTGGACATCCAGAAACTCATCAAAAAAGCCCACGACGCCCCCTACGATCTCACGCTGGAGGAATGCGAATTCATCGAGAAAGCAATGGCCAAGCCGCCCTACAATCCATTCGATAGGTTAGTGCCGGAGCATGAACAGCTTCAGGAAGACGCCCGCGGCAAAGTCAAAGAAGTAGTGGACCAGAAAGAGAGCTTCAACGAGTTTCTTGGAGTCATGACGGCTACCAACCGTGCCAAACAGCTCAGGCTTGACCGGCAGATCAAGCGCGAATGGGGCGTCGAGGCAGATATGAGAACCCGCCTTGAAGCTGCCAAAGACTTGCAGCGACCAACTTGGCTTCAGGAGATGGTTGACGCAAACATGGAAGATTGGGGATTCGTCATATTCCGGACAGGACATGTCGAGGATTTCTACGACGAGACGAAGAGTCAGAAAGAGAAGGATGATGTAGCCTGGGCACGTTTCGAAGAAGCCTACTACACGATCGCTACTCACGGGTTGAAGTATCAGTGGGCAAACCTGGGCGGGGACGAGCTTTCGGATGCGCACAATTCGTTGTTTACCGCGGTACCTGAGGAAGCGACCCCGACAATTGCCAACATGCGACATATTTTCCGCCAGATAAGGGACAACGAACAGATCCCAAAGGGAATCAGAAGAGACTGTTTCATGGTGGCTGAGATGTCTACGGTGCCATACGAATGGTTGTCAGAGGAGCCCATGTCATACACGGACATTTACATTCGGCAGTTCGCTGGGACTCACTCGATGGATGTTCAAGTGTCCTGATGCTGAAGAGAGAGTATCGTCTGATGGAGGGTTCTCAGGACAGATCAATGTGCCATTAACTAGAGTGTATGATTGGTTGTACTACAGCCTGTCCGCGAAGTCGGATAGCTGGGATCAGAGGCATCATGCTACGACGACACAGACTTGGACTCAGGACTTGTGGGGGGATGACGAGGTTCCGCCATCACATCCCAAGTACTAGCCACGTGTGTGGCTATGTTCAGTTTTGCGCTGGGCCAGCGAATGAGGGGTTTTAGACTTTGGCGACGGTATACAGTTTACAACTTGATAATTGAATGACTTGGTTTCGTCTTCGACAGCTTGTAGTTGAATTTGTCCATTCAAGTGATCCACCTGGTAGTTGAACTCATAGTGAAGGTCTGTTAATGGCGCTGGAGCCAAATCCATCTGGAAGTTTGAAGCCAGGATAAGTGCTTCTCATGTGCTGAAAAGAATCCTCAATGATGTCGTAATCGAAGTGGAAGTCGTAGAACTCCTCGGGTTTTGCTAATATAGCTGGTGTGTTAGAAAATGACTCCTGAGTCTTGTGCCGGGGTCAACTCACTGGGAATTCTCTCAACTGGCTGAACGAACTCCGAAGCAGCCTCTCTGATCTTCTCGGCCTCATCCTGAGCTGCGTTGCTGAAGATGGTGACAGCACTAGCCCTGTTCCTTCTGATACTTTCAAACATCTCCAGCCTTTCTGGCACGTCTATTGACGAAGACATGTTGGAGAGACAGATGCCGAGAGCAATGCCGTCTTCTATCGCTTGTGCACCGCCCTGTCCTTGGTCTTTGCATGGTTAGTGATAAATCGGTTAAGCCTTTTTAGCGAGATCAAGTCTTACGTGGCAGCATGGGGTGAGCCGCGTCTCCGATGAGGATCATTCTTCCCTTTCGCCATGTTCGGATGGGAGCTCTGCAGAGCAGCGGCCATTGCTTGACCTCGGATGCTTTGCTGTTATAAGTCAGATAAATGAGTTCCCAGATACCAACACAACATCAACGAACTTCAGGAGGGCGATAACGCTCGGGTGAAAGTTGGAAAACGTCTCAAGCAGGTGCGACTTGTCAACAGGACTGTGCCAGTCTACCGAACGTCAGCAAGGCATCAATTTGGCCCCAGCAAAACACACCTTCTTTGGTTGAAGTCCCAACTTCGTTGTGGAAGATACCAATGCAATTGAGCACATGACCGCTATAACAAGGTCAGCAACGGGTACCCGCCTGGCGGTTGGGGGCACAAACTCTCGGCAGGGATATGTCACTATCCGCTTCCCGTCTCCTAGGAACATCCTGACGCTCCCGCTCGCGTTGTCGAATAGCTGAGCCGTCTCTTGATCGCCGAGAACTTCCTCCATGGAAAGTAGAAAACGATAACAGAAGTTGTCTTGCCCAGCTGGGAATGCGGGATTCGGGGAACCTAGAACAGCCTCGACACCGGCGCTGTGGATGCCGTCTGCCACCACGATGAGGTCTGAAGTGATCGTTGTGCCGTCGCTGAGAGTAATTGCCGCGTTTTCAGGGTCCTGGATAGTAAGCATGGAAGTCGAATATTCAGGCCATATTGCAACACTCACATAGCTCATGACCTCACTCCTCAGTTTGATAGTCAACGGAGGACCGACATCAGCCGCTGTAGCCATGCGCTTCAACTCTTGATGCAAGTCGACGCGATGCGCAAAGTACCATGGTGACCCGTACTTATCCGCAATCACACCGAGCTCAAGAGAATGAACCAAGTCCAGAGTATCCCCTCTCAACCTCTTGCTGCCCCTGGCCGGCACGAATCTCGCGCGCACGGGGTCCATGCCGAGCGCAACCAAAGGGCGTGAAGCATTGGTTTGGACATTGATTGCTGCGCCAATCTCGTTGTTCAATGCCGACTTCTCGTATATGGTGACGCGGTGCCCGGCGCGGCGAAGTGAGATTGCGGCGGTCAGGCCGGCGATGCCGCCGCCGACGATTGTCACGTCTAGCATCTCAACTGACTGGTGGCGAGGCTTCGTCTGAACGAGTCGCCGAGAATGGTATTAGTCGTCGCAAGATGTTAGATTAGGATAGCGTCTAGTGTTGTGAATGGTAATTGTTGGTAGGGTTGAAGTGACAGAGAGAGGGGTAGAGCAGACTGGTCCTTAGAGGAAGACCCTTCAACTTTATCCCAAGTTCCTCACATCTGCATGTGCATCTGATGTTTTGCTTCTTTAGACACTAAGATGCCGCTAAAGACATGCGTCGAGGCCGAGCGCTGGCTTTTGCCGGAGTTGCAGCTCACTAGACCAGCCACACGCATATGCATCTGCCCTCGACATAGTCGTGATCCAATCATGCCAAGGATTGAGATGGATTTCTCCGATGGCGTACTTGAAAAGGCTTATTGTAATCGTTAGCATACTCTAAAAGGCTTATTTTTTTTGTTCAGCTCAGTCTTTGCGAAGCTTGTCATTGGATCGGCCCAAGCCAGCAACGGGAGCCGCTGCCTCACGCCGACTTACATTGGTTCGGACGGACTGTGGGGAAACTCGACGGATGCCCGAGAATTAGATGGCTTCCTTCAACACGGTCCACTGTAAGTGCAAGGGATGCTGGCCTGGGGCCAAGTGACTGCTGGTGTAACCGCCACCACGAGCAGCCAGCTCGCACGACGGTGACTTCAATCTCAATCGCCGCAGCATGCTGTTTTCAGTAGAGTGGGTATCTGATTTAACTAAAATGTTAGATTTACACAGAAGGAACATCTTTCGTGGATTTTGCACGCAATGTGCAGATAACTAGCGCACTCAACCCAATCATTTCACCATGGTGCGCAGACCCTCCGACGCCATCGGAAAAAGTCGACCCATCCCTCCACAAAGCCATTGTTGATGTCGCTTGATAATTGGCAAAATTAAACAACGCCTGGACAACCCAAAGCCTACATGCCGCAACTGAGGATTGTTAGCGAGGTACTTGAGCCCTGCTTATCTAGCTGTGCTTCTGAATACTGGACCGCTAACAGAATCAAGCTGGGGTAGGCTTTTCTCCTGCAAGTAACTGGAGAAAGTAGCAACATGTCGTAGAAAATGGGGCAAGTGGGGAGTTAGAAGTGTTGTGATTGTTCAGTGGAGGTATTTCATGCATGCGCTGGTCTGACAGCCAAGACCCGGAACGCCTTGAGGTCTGCCTGACTGGCTGTGCAGGCGCCCGATAGCCAGCCTGATCGAAGTAGGCAGCTTGAGGGGTAGTTGGGAGTCAAAGGCCCGCCCGAAAACTGTGTGATGGTAGCTTTTCCTCCCTTCTTCACATCTCTCAGCCCTTGCACAGGCAGTCCTCGACCGTCGTTATCATCCACAACACAACGATGGCGGACCCTCTATCAATCGCTGCGAGCATTGCAGGTCTGATTAGCCTCGTTGATGTTATATTCATACGCTTAGTGAAGTTTGGAAAATCCGTTAAGAATGCCGAGAAGGAGATTCAAGCCCTCTCTGAGGAGATCCACCTCCTTGGAGGAGCTCTCCATAGCCTCGCTCGACTGGCCCGGGCCCTAGAAGACGGTCGTTTCGATACGAACCTACGAATGCACTGCATCGAAAATTGTAGTGATACTTTGAAAGACATGGATAAGAGGCTTCAGAAACTGGAGAAAAGCTCTAGCCTGACGAAGCAGAGGCTCATGTGGCCATTTACCAAAGACCGTGTGCGGGAATGGGTGGGGGAACTATCCACACACAAAGCCTATATCAATCTAGCCCTTTCCGCAAATTCGTTGGACGCTATGCTACGACTTTTGTCTCAGGAAGACGATCACGCCACGGAGATCCTGGCCGAGATCAAGGAAACGCGCAAGATCACCAGCCGAATCCACCAGGACTCTGAGCGACAGAAGGTCTTAGAATTCTTCTTGAAGTATAATCCTCAACAGAATTTTGACACAAGCTTGGAATTGCGACACCCGCGGACTGGACTTTGGCTTCAACGGCTGCCAGAGCTGCAGCATTGGATATCCACCCCTGGCTCCAAACTATGGCTGAAGGGCATCCCAGAAGCGGGCAAGACTGTCCTTGCGGGGTCAATCATTGAGACAACTTTGCGGAGGAGTACTGAAGCTACCCCATCTGCTTTCTTCTTCTGCGACTACACGGAATCAAAACTCATGTTGTAGAGAACATCCTAGGCGCTTTAGTCTACCAGCTTGCTATTCAGAAAGAAGACGCTTACACAATACTTGTACGATGCTACGAAGAGCTACATCCTCACAACGGCCTCCCAAAACAACCTACCAGGCAAGGACTTCAAAGGCTACTGAGGGAGATTCTAGAGTTGTTTGATCACACATATCTCATTATTGATGGCCTCGACGAATGCGGAACATCGACAGACGAAGTAGTACAGAGTCTCTCTAGTATCTCGAAGGACGCTGACAACCTTTCTATTGCCCTCCTGAGTAGAGATGAAGATGAGATCCGCAGCCGGCTTGAGGGCAAATTTACCCATATTGAGATTTCAGCGCATAAGGAAGATATTACTGAGTATGTCACTGCTGAAATCGAGGAGAGAATCCGGACCGAAACATTGCGTAAAGGTAGCTTGGACCTTAAGAAAGAGATCCTCGAAGGACTGATTGATGGCGCAAAGGGCATGTAAGTACAGCTCACTTAATACTCAATCGGTCTTCTATCTCAATAACATTAACGATACATTGAAGGTTCCGATGGGTAGCCTGTCAGCTGGATCATCTTAGATATTGTGATTCAGATTCACAATGCCGGAATGCTCTGAAGTCGCTGCCCGAGACCCTCGATGAGACCTACGAGAGGATCCTTAGGAGAGTGCCAAAGAGCAAGCAAAGTCTAACGGAGCTAGCCCTCAATTGCATTGCGCACGCATCACCAAAGCTCAGCATCCATCAACTGCGGGAGATACTATCAACTCCAGCGTCAGGAGTAGTTCTCAATGCCGAGGCGATGATCCGAGAGGAGTCCATTATGCGATATTGCAGCAGCCTGATTCGAAAGTCCACAGATGGCCTCTATCTGGAGTTTTCTCATTTTACAGTGCAGGAGTTCCTTGAGAAGGGCCGCCCTCAACAACTGGGGTTCAAGTGGCTTCAAGTCTCAAAACCCCGGGAGTATGCATCGCTAGCGGTACACTGCCTTGAGTATATCCAGCTCTCGAATTTCAACCGGCCGAAATTTGAGGCAGAAACGGAGGAAGATGAAATCAAGTCCAGAAACCAGCTTCACCCATTGTACTTCCACGCATCCACAAGTTGGCCCATATATGCAAGGGGAGAATGGGAGAATCAGGCGGTCTTTGAACTGGCGGTCTCCCTCTTTCACCCCTCAAAAAACGCCTTACTTCACTTCATGGGCAGTCCAACTCGCCACAGGGATCGACGCAGACCCGGAGGTGGATGTCGAGAAAACTGTTTCGCTTCTTATCGATCCTGACTTTACTCCTCTACACATGGCCGCGGCTCTTTCCTTGCCCCGGATATGCTCATTTCTGCTGGAAAACGGTTTGAGAGTGAATCTTGAAAGCCCCGTGGGTCGACCACTACAATGCGCAGTCCAAAGCTTGCAATTTGCGTCTGCCAACAACGGACTGTGGGGAGAACACTATGCGAAGTGGGTTGTTCCTGAGTTTCAAAAAAATCGACAAGACCACACCCCCACTGTAGACACCATCAGGTGCCTATGCCGAAAGGGAGCATCCCTGGATTTTCAGTGTTGCCATCCATTTTCTGCCGTTAGCCTTTTACAGCTTTCTCTCTATATGTTTGGTAGCGCGTGGACTTTTCAGGTCACAATGGCACTTATTCAAGAAGGAGCACGACTTGAAGAGGCCGACAGCCTCGTTATGGAACGAGTATTGCCAAGCGTCGCCTTTGGTGAGCGTGAGGCCGAAATTCGGGAGTTTCTTGATATCCTCAACAACTGCGCTAACCAGTCAACTGCAAATCATCGAATGAGCGCCGTTCTATGGGGCCTTGCAGTTAAAAACAACCTCGACTTCACCAAGGACCCCACGATCATTGACACCAAGCTTTCCCTAATGATAGATGAGCTTGGGAAGCATGCCATGACGGCAGTCAACGCAACAAACACCCAGGTTCTGGAAAAAATATTACTCGACCCGCGCTTCAAGGCTGCGTCTTTTGCAGATGACGACGGAAATTCTCTGTTGCATCTAGCTCTTCGTAGATACCGTAGAGCAAATTTAGAGAGCTTAGGGGTCGTCCGGCTGCTTTTTGACGCTGGGTGTGACGTCAGCAGGACCAACAGAAAGGGACTGGACCCGCTGCAGATTTGGAACTGGCCGGCCGGATGAGGAGAATCTCACTGCTGATGAGTTGGAATCATTCGATCAAGCAGCCCATTTGCTCGCAGATTATGGTGCGCGTTGCGATCGTCAGGACCCAGAGAACCGGACTGCCTTACATCTGCACATATCTGAGCCGTTTCGACTGCGAGCGGTGCTCAAACATCAGCCAGCAGAGAGCGTCAAGAAAGCGATGGAGACGGTGGACAATGATGGCTACACCCCGCTGACTCTATCCCTGTGGCAGATGCATGTACGGTCTGCCTCGATCCTTCTTGCCCAGCAAACCACAATCACGGCTAAGATGACTCAAAGTCCAATTTCGGCGCTATCACTCGCTGTTCGGGCAGGTGACGAACATAGTTTTGACGCTTTAATGCTATCCGGAATCAACTTTATTTCTGGGGACACCAAGACCCCCTTGCATTATCTTCGCCCCCAGACGTCAGCACATCTTGCCCGTCGACTCAAGACTTTGTACGCAGAAGATTGCCTGCAACGCTTCAATGGCTACACGCCACTTGAGTCGTATCTGGCATCCTGTCTTGAAATTGACGGAGTCAGGAATATCAACGACTTGGTCATAGACGAACTATCCATATCAGACACACCCGAGAACGAGATGAGCAAGGCCGCTACTTGGGATTGCTTTACGTCCCGGATCTTAAGCAGCGCCATGCAATTGCCAGTATCATGGACAGGAATCTTTACAGCTGAGGATGAAATCAACGTCCATCAGCGCGTTGATGGAACGTCTGTCCTGGAAAGCATCGTCTCACATGCGAACAACGACCTTGATGCCTCGTCATGGAAATTGCAGGCATTGAAGAAAAGTTTCGATCTTGTGCTTGGCTATTCTGACAGATCACGGTTCAACGAGTTCATCCCAGATGGCAATGGGCTCGCGCTGATACATTTACCGATAAGTTGGGATGCGGCGTGGATTATCGAGAAGCTCGTAAAACACGGCGCGGATCCAAACCTCCGTATAAGCAAGGAACCTTACAGGCCTGCATCTGTCCATCACTTGGTCGAATCTAGGACAGATCACGCCAAAGCCATCTTCAATAATGGAGCTGATCCAACACTGACTGACAACCACGGATACGACACAGCTTTGATGGCTGCATTCCGAGAAGAAGTTTCATTGTTGACCGAGATTCACAGTGATATCAAGCATGGCGCCAAAAAGTATTGGCACGATAACATGGACTGGCACAGAAAGTGTGAAGTGGGGATTGCCCTGGGTGAGGATTGGCAATCTTGCACCGGAGCAACAGCACTGCATCTGGGAGCTAGGAGCCTATCTACAGACGTACTGCGCTTCTACATCGATCAGAAACTCATGGAAGACGTTAATGTCAGGTCTCACGAAGGCCACACGCCATTGCACTTTGCAGCATCCAAGGGGAGCGTCGATAACATCGAATATTTGTCCGCTCATGGCTGCGATGTTAACGCTCGTGCCAGAGACGGAAGCTCCCCCCTTCACTTAGCTGCAAGGAACAACGAGGTGGAGGCCGCAAGAGCGCTCATCAAGGCAGGATGCAGGTCGTCCATAGATTCGGCTGGGATGACACCTGCAATTTACGCACATCGGGCCAGCAACAGGGAACTCTCAGCTTTATTGGATTCTATTCAACTAGATTCTGGCGCTGTTGGCGGCAAAAGCCCCGAACAGCAGACAACAGGTCATCGTGGGCGACCCCAAGACAAAAGCCTGGCCCTCGCATTCAGAAACGCTATCGCCATAGACGATTTGGCGCTGTGTAAATTCTTACATGCCAATGGCTGCGATCTCACGACTTCTCTCAACAACTGTGCTGGCGGCAGTCTGATTATCGAAGCCATAACACTCAAACGGGTCACGATCATTGAGTGGATGTTGCAGGAAGTAGTCTCCATGACCACTGCAGTTAGTGACTCCAAGCCCGTTGAGTTAGCAATTCACCTGGTGCTCAAGGAGGCTGAATTAGTGGACATCTTGCCGGCCAGTCTGGATAACTATGCGAAGAATGGAGGAGGGCTTCTAGGGGAGACCCCAAGCGTAGCTAATATAGCCGTTCTGGGCAACAACATTAAGGGGTTGGAGATTCTTCTCCAACACGCAAAGGAAAATGAGGGCTACTATGGGTGGGTACCAACATCCGAGCCAAGGTGTTATGGATGACAACTAACTTCTGCGAGCAGGAGCCTTTGGTCCATGCACCCTGATAAGGTAGTTTCTGCTCTGGTAAATGAGGTTGATTCATCAACGGAATGGACACCCTTGCACAGAGCAGCAGACTGCGGGTCTTTGGAAGCCGTCCATATTTTATTGCATTCGGGGGCTGACATCAAGGCTCTCCACCCCGAGCGATTCCAAACACCGCTGCATCTTGCCATCCTTTCGGATCGTGATATCGAAGAAGCAGTTGCTTTATATCTGATTCAGGAAGGTGCAGACCTCGAAAAGCGTGATGCTTGGGGTGACACTCCGGCCATAAATGCAGCAAACTACAAGCGCACGCGGACGCTTTCAGCGCTGATCTCGACAAACCTTGACATCAATGTCATGGACAGCTATCACAGGACATTGCTGCACTCACTGGTGAATAAAGGGAGTGTAATGGCATTCGCTGATCTCATACATCGAGGAGCCGACCCTTACAGGGGGGGTGTGGCAGGTTGCTCAGCTTTCCACAAAGCGATAGAAGATGCAGCCTTCATCACATTCCTATTGAATTCAGATCTTCGTTGTGAAGATGCTACTCCCTTCTCATGGAATACATCGTCCAAGAGCCAAATAGCTTGGCTCACGACTGCTTATCCGCTTTTCCGGAAGAGATACGGAGTACGGGCGCTTGGGCAGTTGGCAAATCTCGTACCTACTGGTAATCAGGCACCCCTCTGCGAAGCCGCCAAACGCGGGTCGGTTCTAGCCATCAAGAATCTTCTGGATCTTGGTGCCCCCATAGACCTAGAAGGCTGCCCGTCTGGCTCAGCCCTGATGGCAGCTTGCGAGGTTGGACGAAAAGATTTGGTCAAATATTTTGTTCGTCGTGGGGCTTCCCTTTCGTACACTGGATCCAATGGCTTTCGGTCGGCCTACAATTCGGCGAAGGGACATGAAGAAATTCTGAAGTGGCTGCTGGTTGATCGGTTCTTTGATCAACAAAAGTTGACAGACGGTTTGATAGCAGCCCTCGGGACGAGATGGATCGCGGACCTTTCTTTTGGAGCGGGCCGATCAAGGCGGAGTTGGTGATCAGTGGTCGGATGGAACGGCTTCCTCATCAGTCTAGTCGAGAATACTGGTCTTGGCTGATGAAGGAAAAGGTCAAATGGAGAGGGAAAACTTTGCCTCCGAACACCCGCTGACGCACGGTTTCCCCCTCTCACATCGTTCCGCAGGAGACGGTGAGAATCCATACCCAAGGCTACAATTTCAATGGGCACGAGGGGGACTGGTTTTCGAAGAAGATGCCGAAGGTTCCGTCCGATGGCGGATGTTGGTACATGTCCTACATAGACTCACCGTGAGCATGGTAGCCGCCGTACCGCCTGCGCAAGAAATTCGATGTCTCCAAGATACACATAGTTAACAATTGCCATCAGTACTTGCCGTTATCAACTCTGCGTTTGCTTTTCCAATATACTTCTTCAATCAAGATAAAGTGTGCAAATTCTTCCTTGATCATTCGATATGATTGAACGAGCATGAGATATCAACGTCAAGATTCCAATTGATGATTTTCCTATAGAATTCATCATATAATTGATATCAGAAATAGGCGGACGAAGTTATTGTGACGTTCTCGATCCCTGCACTAGCTTGCATAAAGTACCACCTCCAACG
Source organism: Colletotrichum sp. HC292 (assembly GCA_014705525.1). Taxonomy (NCBI): domain Eukaryota; kingdom Fungi; phylum Ascomycota; class Sordariomycetes; order Glomerellales; family Glomerellaceae; genus Colletotrichum; species Colletotrichum sp. HC292. Next base: position 23,189 of record JABGMY010000806.1, read on the forward strand.
TTTTCCCCACACCGAGTGGCTGCTCCGCGTTGACTTCTGTCGCGACGGACGGCTCAAATAACCGATGATCTCGTTCGAGGTTTGCGAGTATGACATCTCATCGCTCAGGCTGAACTCTTGTGGCCAAAAATATCGAACGATTGTTTGTTGCGGTTGCAGAAGTTGATGTCTCAAAGACCGGAAGATAACCACCTGCCAAAGTCCTTGATACGCGTATTCGGTTGAGTAGGAACATCGCACATGGCTTCACGCTTGCGGATCCGAAACCGAGGGTGCTGCACTGCACCGTCACAACATGCACGACGAGATCTATCGAAAGATTCGAGAAGAAGATTACCACGTAAATAGCGCAGACCAATTGATTGCATCTGAATGCAACAGCATACACGTAGAGTCGACCCCAAAGGCTTGCCTAAGCAGCCCCTTGTTATCACGTATCGAACGCGATTAATTAGCGAGATCAGTGCCGTCGGGGATTGGAACCAGGCGCAAGCGAGCCCCGCACGGCTAAATTCCCCGTCAACGAATTCTTGTTTCTGTTGCAGCGTGCTTGTGATAGGGGTGAATCCTCTCGACGACCTGCCAAGCCGAGAGATGGAAAAGTGTGCGTCGCAGATGAGATTTGTGATACGCGGAGTTAGAAGACGATTAGCCGCCCGTCGATATCGTGTTCTTACTATCCCCGGTGTGTTGGATCGCAGCGAAGTTGACATGAAATTCGTCGATCCCCTTTTTTAAACCTCGGCGTCGCTTTCGGGGTGTCGATGCCATCTAATGTCCCGCCAGTGTGGCGAAAATTTGGGGTTCGTCCAGCTTTATGGGACGCGACAAATGGATCTGCGACCCGTTCTTGAACGCAGCCACAGGCAGACTGGCAGACTCGAGAGGGCCAATGGTCAACCCGCCTCCGTCCAATGTTCCGCCATACTTTTCCCCCGCGACGCGAGTAATGAGCTGTCAGGGCAAACTTGTGGCACAGTTTCCCAAACCCAGTTCAACGGCGATGAACCCCGCGGTGATCGTAATCCTCGACAGGCTATTCGTTCGTTCAACAGCTGTCATTCAGATGCCGTTCGGTGGTGAAGCGGCGGAGCCATCCCGCCTAGCGCGTATCGACCAATCCAGAGCGAGAGCGAACCCGAGACCGACTCCTTTTCACCGTGCTATGCTGGGCAGCGTGGCATTGCTAGAGAAGCATGGACGCTCTCTTCATACCGGCTGCGGGCCGAGACTGCGCGGAGAGGGAACCGTCGCTTTGCTGGCCATCGGTAATTCGAGTGAAACGCTGCGGGTGGAGTCGAGCTCGCGCGAGCAATGGGCAGAAGCAATGTTAGCGGAACGAGACATGGGATGGGGAGGTGTCACTTTGCACATGTTCACCGAGAGATAGGACTTCTTCTAGAACCCGAGCAAAGGGCCTTGTTGCCCATGGAGCTCCAGAAGGGCCATCCCCGCCTTTAAGGCTTAGACAACTGCTTGTCGTACTCGCTCTCGTCTGAAGTCAGGAATAAAACCAGCGCGATGGAACGCCCTACCAGACGGTTTGGGAGCTGAGGCCTCAAGCTCTTTCTCGAACACCCTTTTCACTCTTTTTGTTGCATCTCGGCCTTCAAAGACACTAGACGCATCATGGCGCTCTTCACCTTTAGTCTGGCCAACACAGTCGGCCTGGCTTTTGGCCTGGTGAGTTGACTCGGGTACCTGGACCGACGATGATCGTGGTAATCTAACAAACTTTAAACCAGTTCTTCACCTACACGTTCGGGCACATGTTCTACAACCTCTACCTCCACCCACTCCGAAGATTCCCCGGTCCCTTCTGGATGCGCGCAACATGGCTTCCATTTTGTTACAAGCTGTGCACGGGTACTTTGCCCTACGATATGCTCGACCTTCATAGACAGTACGGAACGGTTGTGCGTATCGGCCCCGACGAGCTTGCGTTCCACGACTCCCGCGCATGGAAGGATATCATGGGCCACCGCCCCAGCGGCGGCGCCGAGATGGACAAGTCGCAGAAGTTCTACCGTGCCGTTCCCGGTGCCCCCTCCGATATCGTCAACTCCGGCCGTGAGGAGCACTCCGCCCTCCGCCGCTCACTGGCGCACGGTTTCAGCGAGCGCAGCATGCGTGACCAGCAGCCCATCATCAAGCAGTACATTGACCTCCTCTTCCAAAGACTCCACGAGCACTGCGACAAGGGTGCCAAGGCTCTCGACTTGGCCGCCTGGTACAACTACACCACCTTCGACATTATCGGCGATTTGGCTTTCGGCGAGGCTTTCGGCAGCTTGGACAACTCCGACTACCACCCTTGGGTAAAGGCGATTTTCCAGATGGCGCGTGTCGGTACCGTCCTCCAGACGATTACCCACTACCCCTTCCTCGGAACCATCATGATGGCCTTGGTCCCTGAGAGTGTCAAGCGCGAGCAACAAAAGCACGAGGACTTCACTACCGCCAAGCTGCAGCGCCGCATGGATATCGGACACGAGCGACCCGATCTTATTGAGGGCTTGTTGAGGAAGAAGGATGACTGGGTACGTGGCGCTTATGTTGCGATGCTCACCTCATAGCTAACGCCGCAACAGAACATGACTTTCGCCAAGTTGAAGGCCAACAGCAGTATTCTCATCATTGGTGGATCCGAGACCACGGCCACCCTCCTTTCCGGCGTCACCTACTTTCTCTTGACGAACCCCATCGCGATGAAGAAGCTCACCGACGAGGTTCGCTCCGCTTTCAAGGATGAGAGCGAGATCGACTTTGTATCTTCCAGCAACCTCCCCTACCTCCTTGCCTGCTTGGAGGAGGCTCTCCGCATGTACCCTCCTGTGCCCATCGGCCTGCCCCGTGTCGTCCCCGCCGGAGGCGCCACCATCTGCGACGAGTTCATCCCCGAGGGAGTAAGTACATCTTCACGTTATCCACAGGCCCTGTCTAACCTTCCATAGACTACCGTTTCCGTCTACCAATGGGCCATGTACTACTCCGAGAAGAACTTCGTGGACCCCAGAGGCTACCACCCCGAGAGATGGCTCGGCAACCCGGCGTTCGCTAAGGACAACAAGGACGCTTTCCAACCCTTCCACCTCGGACCCCGCAACTGCATAGGTAGAAAGTGAGTAATCTCCCACGCGCCAGGCCGCTAAGAATACGGTGACTAATACGTATACGCGTTTAGCCTGGCTTACGTCGAGATGCGCATCATCCTCGCACGCATGCTTTACAACTTTGACATGAAGATTGCCGACGACAGCCACGACTGGGTCGGCAAGCAGAAGATTTACCTGCTCTGGGAGAAGGGTCCCCTTAACGTCTACCTTACTCCCGCCAAGCGCTCCTAAGTGCGCTGTTGAGACACGTCTAGACACGGCGGATTTCCGAAGCATAATCCAACGAACACGCGCATGGCGTCGTTTTCGTAATCGATACGTACTTTATTAACGGTGTCGGCATTGCGGTGAATGGGATACACCGAGAGCCCGTACTGAAAGTGGGCATCATGAGCGTTTCCTTTATCGGGTCTGGTTTGGAATTCCTACAGCATCGTACATACGTCTCAAGAACTATAGACCTTAGCATTTCCTAGTAAATTTAAAGCATTTCCCCACAAATGAGGATGCTGTCGGGTGTAGTTGACGCGCCGAAGGTTTCTTAACAGCCAAGGTTGCAACTCTCATGCCGTGGCCTAATGATCAATTTGACCCGCCATCCTTGCTGAGCGGGAATGGAGCAAAGTCTAGAACACCGAGCGGACTTGTCGATTGCCGTCAACCCTGAGCCTGGCTAAGCGCGCGCCAGCCATGCCGCCTGGATGAACAGTTAAGCACGTTGCAAATACTCCCACCAAACATTTTCGACGCCCCAATTAATAGTGTTCTAAGTTTAAAGATAATGCGGTTCAAGTAACGTCGCTCCTTCGCGGGGCGTACGCAGAATCACAAATGGAATGTTAAGACAGCGTCACGAGCGACTGAGGGTACCTATGTAACGCGAAATTATTCTTTTCGATGGCATGCTCGACGAAATGAGCTCGAGGCTGGGCTTGTCGATTGCTGCAGGGTTTCTTGCACAGAGATGAACATAATAACAATTTGATCATGCGCAACTATCTAAACAGGTTGAGTGGTACCCGCACGAAAGAAGAAGAATGTTTTCAATATACAGTACGTTTGCAAGAGCTCCTAAGGCGAATCATGACACGCATGTTTGTAAAGCGCAATATGGAATGTAAATGGAAAAGAGTTACAAGAAAGAAGTATCCCGCTAACCTCCAACAAATGATATTATGTCTCCGTAAGCTCGTCGCTGCTTAAGTTGTCCTGCTCTCCGTAGCCTCGGTCGTCGTCGTTTGGAGATTCTGCTGCATCGACCGCAACTTCATTTGATTCGTTGTCTGGATCGTTCTCGGCTTCAGTCCATTCAAACTCTGTGTAATCCTCGAGATCAGAATCCTCTGTCTCTGGAGGGTCATAACATGACACTTGATCCCACGGTGATGCCTCGATCTTCTCCTGCAATACCTCAATGTTCTCGTCGACCGACTCGAGCGCGGCTTCTACCATCCGCTCTCGAACCTGAAGCTTAATGGTTTCGTACGTCCGCACCGAGTCCCATTGCTCCCAGTCCCTCTTTTCACTGATCAGTGACTGCAAGACCGTCATAGCTCCGTGGAATATATCATCTTCAAGATGCTGCCGGATGCGCTGCAGTCGGCTGATGTCAAGTTCCAAGCTTTGATCTCGAAGCTTCTTGTATAGTGTGACAAAAGCGTCTTGCTCTTGAGAAGTTGGCCTTCGCCAAGAACCCAAGACCCATTCTGGCCTGTATATGACCATGATAAAGTCATCCCAGGGTGTATACCCCCACTCTTGTTCCTGATATACGTTCATGAGTGGAAGGTGCATGTCTGCTAAATACTGTAGTACTTCAAGCCGGGCCTCTTTCGCTGCTACGTGTAGCACGTTATCGTTCCAGATCAGATTCGTGACCTGAGCGCCAGCTTCAATCAGGCACTTTATCACCTCCGGCTGATCATTGGAGAAGGCGCGCAGCAGCGGTCGTGCTGTCGAATGGGTCCTGGCATTTATGTCGGCTCCGGCGTCCAAAAGTAGACGTATCATAGTCATTGCTGTTCCTCTAGTAAGATGCTCAGAAGCATCAAGTCCTATATCGTGCAAAGGAGTGTGCCCCCGGCGACACGATGTTTTGGCCGAGGCTCCTGCAGAAAGCAACATCTGTATGATAGTCCCTGGGTTCTCCGTCGGTTCCTTGAATAGGTTCACAGCAAGATGCAATGCCGTATCTCCAGATTTCGAAGTTGCGGAAACCAAACAACCGGCGTCTAGTAGGTAACGCACAATGTCGACGTGTCCATTTCTGGAAGCCAACATTAGTGCAGTATCCCCAACGTAGTCTGATTGATCAATATTGCAACCCAAACGAACAAGTTCTCTCACTGCACAAAGGTTACCCTTTTGGGCTGCAAGTGTCAAAGGTGTATGACCTTCGCGATTCCACTGATCGATGGTCCAGGGGTATCTGGTGACAATATGTTGAATATCATATCTGATTGTGACGGGTTCGTTCTGTTGAACAGCTTCGTGGAGCTCGGTTTGTGACACGTCAATAATGTCCTCCCCGAATGATGCTATAAGGCGAAACGACTCTAGTTGTCGGGCTGATTTACCACCGCTCGTCAATCTACGGTTGGCGGCAAAGAACCAATTTCTGAGAGCCCAAACAACTAGACGTCAGCTGGATGGGTCAATCTGTACGGCATTGAATTCTCACGGATGATAGGTGCCCTTCCGTAAATGCTCAACCCACAGCTTTATCACAAATTCCAGTGTTTCTGGCGTTGACCAGCTCATTGCACTCTCAAAGAAAAGGCTTTCGTTAGCTGTATAGCCTCACGAAGAGAGCATTGAAATTGCCGGGCTTGGTTGAGTACTCACCGACATGATGTCATCCCCCAAATCGTCACGGTCGTCCGTAAATAGATAGCCATACGCTTTCATGGAATCCTGGACTGCCTCCATACCGTGATTTTCTATAGCTAGTCTTGTTTGGTAGTCCATGGGAAACACTCTGGCTGATCGTAAAGAAAAATGTACCTCACGAAAGCTATCCATGTAAATCTGGAACGAAACAGCTTGCGCGCAAAGCCAAGCGGGTAACTGGTACCCGAAGGTTGCTGAAGACCTTTTGCTGCCTTTGCAGCCAAGCTCTGTACATTCACTGCTACCTCCAAGCAGTAAGCGCTGGTCATATGTGACAGATAGAGACCCGATGAGAGATCCGATCCAACTAGGATTTCTGACTGCAGAAGGCCGAGAGCCGTGGCAGCGGCAGCGACATGGTTGTGGACATCTATCAGCACCTGAGAGTCTGGCTTCAAAAACGACCATGTCCATTCCGAGTACTTTCTTCTCGTCCGATGGTCGTCCATCTGCAGATAGCAGTGAGAGTTGACTCATTTTTGTCTCTACTTCTTGCCCGGAAATGGCGTAAACTTCCTCATTACTGAACACGCTTCCAGGGGTAGAAGCGCTGGACAAGGTATCATCTCCTTGAGAAGCGTCGGTTTCACAGTCCGAGTCAGACCCTGAATCGCGACAGCTAGCGGATCGCAAAGTGAACCTTTCAATGTGCAGTGACATTTGTCTTTGGTTGACATTTGTTAGCCTTAACTATCTGCAAGCAATCCCGTTGTTTTGGAGAACAGCAGTATACATACACTGTGTCCTTTAGGTTCAGGGTAATGAGCGCAAGTTGAAGGGCTGAGCGGGCATCACGAGCCTTGTCGCGGCACTCCTGTAGCTCCTTTTGCATCAAAAACCATCTCGTCATTCTAGGCTTGATCTTGCCATTTTTTCCAACCTGGGTGCATTTCAGGTGAATCTTCTCGAGTCTTTTTGCAATATCGGTGATTTGGCCTCTGGCTAGCCGGAGGTCCGGTCCTTCGATGTCGTCGTCGCGGAAGTTCATCCCCTGAGTGTTGGCTGCCTCCACAGCAGCTCGAAGACTTTCGATCTGTAAGGCACGCATTCCAGATTAGCCACTATGATACCAAACAGTGCTGTTCCACTAGAGTACGCGCGAACGGAAACTTGGGCGTACCTCGTTGTTAAGCGATGCCAGCTCGGTGCCGATTTTTGGGATTTCTTGAAGCAGGTTTACCATATGGCGACCGGCCAACAACGCTTGGCCGATAGCGATGAAGCTAGCAGCAATGCCTGTGGCCTCCATTTTCGGAGAAATTCGCTAATGACTCGATGGTGTCGGGGATCAGAGATGTTCCCTTCGAGGTTGAGGGATCGAAGAACTTGTCAGAAATCCGAAGTCGACGACCTGCCAGAACCTCAGCCTGATCAGACACGTGCTGCCCGACCCCGCCGCTTCCATCGTCTGACTGTGCATGACCAGTACCAATCATGTTGCCTGAAGTCGCATGCAACATGTTCGTCTATTACAAATGGACATGGCATTGGCGGCACATTTTGGCTGCCTTATCTATGTCCATTGCCATGGAGTCCTATTTTGCCCAGCCAAGCCATTCGTCAAGCCACCGTACCAGGACCAACCCGTAAAGCGTTCAGTCTTCATCAAAAGTGAGGACTGCTGCATCCAACGGACTGGAGATTTCCGAGCCACAGGCACTAACCAACGTCTTTACGTGCAACTTCTCTACCGACCCACTACCTCGTTGCCCCCCACCCAGGAACTCAGCCTGTCCAAGCTCAAACAACTCAACCCTATCGCGACCCGCTTCAACTCCACAGACGCGCAATCAACATGCCATTCTCCATGAACAAAATTGCACCGACATCGAGGCATCCACCAAAACTCACGATGCGCTTAACAGCGCATCAAGCCCTGATGGTCTAGCGGTATGATTCTCCCTTAGGGTTGTCTCTACGACTCCTCATTCTGGGAGAGGTCCCAGGTTCGATCCCTGGTTAGGGCCCATGTGTTTTTGTTTTGTCTTCAATGTCCCGACTATGACTTTTGTCGGGGAGACTCATTCCAAGTCAGTAACAACTGCAACATCACGGACCCGTTTCGACACTTACGGGAACGTGTTATCTTCAGCTTGGCTTGTATTGTCATGTCAGCATGCACTTAGGGCGTGGTTTCGCCGTTAGTATATACATCGCCTTGCGCCCTATTACCTGCGCATTGTCAGCACGCCCTACGCCTTTCCCCATCTACTCAGCGGCTGATTTTATTCTCAGAGTTAAGGTGGTAGGTGCCGTCATGGAAATTCGGTCTCTATAAATTCCACGCACGAGTGAATATAGAAGCTTCGATTCTCCGCCTACCTTTACAAGTTACGTAGCCTAACTCCGGAACTTGACCATGACTGAGCCACAGATCATTTGTTGGGGCATCATTGCCACTGGAGGCATTGCAAAAGCATTGTAAGCCACCTTTCGTCCCCTGGGTGATCATGAACGGCTGTTAACATGAATTTTCCCCCACAGCGGAAAGGATCTTTCGGTCGACCCCGCCACACGCAATGTGAATGACATTCGCCATGAGCTGGTTGCTGCCGCATCTTCGTCGTCAAAATCGAGGGCGGAAAACTTCCTGCGAGATTGTGGCGCGCCAGAGTATGCAAAAGCCTACTCGTCTTATTCGGAGCTCGCTCAGGATTCCACAGTCGATGTAATCTACATCGCGACGCCCCATTCGCACCACTACCAGAACGCCATGATGTGTTTGGAGGCCGGAAAGAACGTCCTCTGCGAGAAGGCGTTCACGGTCAACGCCAAGCAAGCTCGAGCTTTGGCCGCAAAGGCCAAGGAGAAGAGCCTCCTCCTGATGGAAGGGATGTGGACGCGGTACTTCCCTTTGTCCATTTACGTTCGCGATTTGGTCACTTCGGGCCGACTTGGGCCAGTTGAACGTGTCTTGGCCGAACACAGCCTACCGTACGCAGAGCTGTTTGCTGATAACGATCACATCATGGTCAACCCTCGTCTCGCCGGTGGAATCCTTCTAGACGGAGGGATCTATAGTTTGACTTGGGCTTTCCAGACGCTGTACCACACGCAGCCGGCCGATTCTAGACAACGGCCCATCATCAAGAGTGCAGTTGCCAAGTATGCCCCCACAGGCGTTGACGCAATGACAACGATTCTTCTGGAGTTTTCTCGGAGCCAAGAAAACGGTGGCACAGCGCACGCAGTTGCCTCAACGTCTTTGGGGCTGTCCAACGACGCTGTGGCAGGCGCAAACGATGCGATCGTGCCCAATATTCGCATTCAAGGTCCTAAGGGAGAAGTCCAACTGTTTCCCCCTGCCTACAGACCCACGCGCACAAGGCTTGTTATGAAAGATGGCACGGTAGAAGACAAGCAATGGCCGCAACCGGGACCGGGAGTTGGCAGGGGATGGTACAACGGGTATGGCTCAACGCCTCACCCAGAGGGCGAAGGTCACGGTCTCTTTTGGGAAGCTGATGACGCAGCAAGGGCTCTGATCGAAGGAAGAAAAGAAGGAAGCTTCTTGGGACTTGATGAAAGTATCTTGGTGATGGAAATCATGGACGAAGTTCGGGATTCCGCTGGTCTGAGGTATCCTGAGGAGATTGAAACCACCAAGTTTCCTACTCAGATATAAATGGCATCTATTGATCGGTATTGAGAATCACAAGTATAGTCCAGTCCGCCTTAATCATGCATAAGCTCATGGTCAAGTTGTGCCAAGGCCAATTTTGCTGTCCCCATGCTCATGCCTGCTGCGCCTAAATCTGACCTCGCGGAAGCTTCGCGGCTTAATTCTGACAAACCGAGCTTTCTGGCCGCAAGGGGGTTTGGGCATGACGAATGAAGCTCACCATCATCCCATGTGGATCGCAGTGGTTTGTTGTCTGACGAGTGCACACTCCACTTTAAGATCCATGAGCTGCAGCATCCTGTGCCTGCATGATTACAATGTGGTTCATCGTAGCACCATTCGAACGAGGTTCTCTCATTGCCATTGAGCATAAACGAGTTTGTACCAGCAGGATACACGCAGGGCAGAAAGGAATCTACAAGTTGCTTTTCAACTGAAGGAACTAAAACTTGATAGTCGAGAAGTGGTCGAGAAATGTTGTCACTCTACACTAGCTTCTGGGAAACGAGATCACGACAGACCCAAGACAAGGCACGGACAGCATTTGGGCCCCTGACCAAACCTCCTCACACCGCTGTAAAGTTACATGGTGAGTTACATGGTGAGGTGCATCGCCAATGCTTGATGATATGCGGTGCAAGTATACGTAACGTAAGGAGGCGCACTATTCTTCGAATATGTGCAAAACACAGTTCGAAGAGATTCTCGCCGCAATCAGTATATCAGCTAGAATTCATCCAGTCCTAACGCTCTCTATTTTCAGTGCTGTCACCTCATACTGCCTAGTAATCGACGCATTCAGCATCATTGACAACTTTGGGCAACCATGTTCATTCGTCTTGCTGTGCTATTCGTGTGGCTTCTGTATGTCGCAGAGGCTTTTCAAGACAACGATCAAAGACACACCTTCGGTCATTTCCGTAGCTCGTCAAGCCCGGTCCCGCAGCCAACCTGTCAGAATGGGGTAGGCTTCTGTAGCTTATCAGAGGAGTTCCCTAGCCAAAACATCACGCACGTGAGTGGTTGAGAGGACGGTAGCTTTTCGAATTTTCTGACGAGTTAGCAGATAGCTCAACCTCCAAGTACAACGACCTCCGCCACAGCTGAGACCGCACGGCGAAATGAAACACTGCATTTGGCAAACGGCATTTCTTCTGCTATTTTGTCTCCATCCAGCGTTTTCAAAAGCCCTATCTGGAGCAACAACACAGAACCATCAACTCCCCAGACTCGCTCATCGTCACAGCCTGTTGGAAATCATTCGAGAGGTAATCAAACGTCACCTGCCTCGACGAGAGTCACCTCAATCGGAAGTTCCACAGCCGAAACCAGCGGAGCATTGACTTCCAAAGGCTCAGCCTCCAGTCGACCGTTGACGACAACCAGTCAGATTCACACCTTCTCGACACCTGTTACCAGTCACACGCCCCCATCACCCCCGACTACCACTCCAAACAACACCGCTTCCTCTTTGCTTCAAACTTCGAATACCGATGTGTCTCCAAGCAAGTGGACCGTTCCTTGGGTCGACCCTCCCACTACAACTTCACCCTCGGTCCATGGGACAGACAAAGCTCAATCTACAATCACCACTACACCACCTGGAGCATCTTTTCTGACTCTTTCCGACCTCACCATTACACCGCCGATTATTATTACCACAACTCTACCCGGTAGCACCGAAGCAACTATTGTGCCAGGTGAGATGAAGCCGCCGCCCTTTGACTTATACATGTTTAGTTGCCTAATACTTCGCAGTCATTGTCAAGAAAGAGAAAAAGACGAAAGAAGGCGGCGGAGGTGGCGATGACGACGATGGTTTCGTCTTAATCCCAATCATCTGTCTCGGCTGCTTTCCTGGAGGATTCCCTCCCAAGATCAGCATAGAGTTCAAGCTGCCTGAGTTCTGTATCAAGATTTTGTGGTTCAAGATCGGAAATTGCCCTAGTGACGATGGCAAGAAAGGGGGCGGAGACGGCGGCGGAGATGAAGGGGGAGACGACGATGATGATGATGACGACGATGACGACGACGATAATGATGATGATGATGATGATGACGAAGATGATGATGAAGACGAAGACGAAACATCCTCAGCGTCGTCTTCAACATCGAGCTCTTCTTGCACAGTCACCGTCACTGCGACCCACCGGACAGTGTATTGCTCTGTGACCCAAGGTCAGTCATCTCTTTGGTTTCTCAAAAGTCAGCCTATTGTGCCAGTTTTCTGATGCGCTTCATTTTCTCAAGATATTCGTGGAGGCGAGAGCGCGATGGCAACTGCCGCTACCACATGTCTCAGCAGTATCCAGACCAAGGTTACGGGCTGCAGCGTGCTCAACTCAGTCACCACGGTAACCACGACAAGGACTGGCAGCGAAAAGCCATACCCAACATGCGGCCCAGATGTCTGCGGTGAGAATTGTCCGGCGCCAAGTGCGACATCTACCAGCAACCCGACTTCCACTAGTCAGCCACCTCTACTGCTCCAGAAACGAGGTGATCCTACCGAGGGGGAATGGCGCAGCCCTGAGGACTACCAACTTGGTTACGACGAGTTCATGCCAGAGCAGATCAGGGAAGCGCGCACCGCCGCAAGTGACCCTAACCCAGGCCCCGGCGGCTACAAACCTAAGCTTTTGAGAGTTCCGCCATCTCACATGGACCCAGTCCACAATTTCAAAGTCTCGACCCAAATGGGTATCTTTCAAAGACAAGGTGGAGACACTAGCCATTGAGAGACTTTGGGGCTGTACGGCGGTCGTTGTCGTCTCTAACAGAGGTGCTTGGGTAAGCTACTTTTCGGAGGCTTTCATGGGCAGAAATAACCTGAATGATTTCGGGTCCGCACTCGCCGACTACCGTCTCGGGTCTGGTGAGGATGATCCGATGCAAGAATGGAATGAGTACGGCATCGAAAACCTTATGAACGACCCAGGAGCCGGAGACCATGGTGTGATATTCGGCGACGAGAACAATGATGAAGAAAACATTGCGGACCTCAACATACAGGCCTTCATCATCACGCCACGCCCGAGATATAGTTACTACAACAATGACGGAACTCCACGGACAGGTCGCTATCTTCAAAATCCGAATCACTTCGTTATGCAGACATTATACTCGCTCCACATCGACTGGATCAGACAAGACTTGAATGCAGTATTCCAGAACAGGCTTCAACATTGGGTGACAACTCTTGACTATCCTACACCAATGCTTCTCTGGTCAGATTGGAAGGGATACCAGCAGAATCACTTGACACTTCAGGACACAGTCAACATACTGAAGGATGTTAACTGTGAAAAGGCCCGCGGAAAAACGATCGTTCAGTACAAACCGGCACAGTCATGTACTGGAAGGGCTGAATGGCGCATCTTCTCGGATTCCATGAGGCAGCAGGGTGAATCCCAGTGGGTTCCGGAAGAGGGCCAGGTGTGGAGAGGTGGAAGGGCTTCTGACGAAATGGATTTGGATCCCGACCAACCAGGCCTTGCCCGCAGGAAGGTCTGCCCACGTCCTAGCCAGACTACCTCTTCATGTTCAGTCACTGTCACTGCCACGCATCAGACAGTGTTTTGTTCCCTATCTAAAGGTAAGTTCGGAGAGACTTCTTCTATCGAAATAAGAACATTCATTGACCTTTTTACTCCAGCCGTGGCGGTTGGAAATGCCACCCAAACGACAGCTACGACAACATGCTTGAGCAGCGCATACACCACCGTCACAGGTTGTAGCGTCGCCAACTCAGTAGTCACAACCGCGGTCGCAACCACGCAAACCTCCAGCGCAAGGGCTCTACCTACATGCGGGCCAGATTCCTGCGGTAGTTGCCAGCCGTTGCACTTGATACCACCACAAGAGCCGCCGCAAGAGTCTTCCGATGAGCCCACGCAGCAAAGTGTTCCTCGGCCGCTTGCGAAGCGCGGGGATACAGAGTACGGCTTCTGGCAAGACATCCACGATTTTCACAGTGGCTACCGCCAATGGATGCCGGCTCAAATCCGACAAGCACGCTTGGCGTCGCAAAATCCCTTCCCAGCAGAACCTGGAGCATTCAGGCCCACGCTTCTTAAGGCAATGCCTGATGGATTAGACTTACCAGTGTCCACGAAATTTGTGCTTTTCAAGGACAAGCCCGAGACTCTCGCCATCGAAGGGCTCTGGGGCTGCACAGTCGTTCTTGTGGTATCCAATCGAGGTGCCTGGGCCGCTTACTTTTGGGAAAGGACGATGTACAATGAACAAGAAATGACGCAAGCTCTATACGAGTGGCGACATGGTTCTGGAGATAACCAAGAAATGTTTCAGTACAACGAACGTGGCCTCGACCAACTGACCGACTATGAGCGGGACGGAGACGTGGGTGTTATGTTTGGCAACCCGGCAGACGAAGATGTTGACCACCTGAACATCAAGGCCTTCATCTTCGCGCCTCGACGTAAGCCGGTTTGCCGAAATCGCGACGGCTCGCCAACAGGTGATCTCAACAATGAACACTTCGCAGCTGGCGCGGTAGACCCCGATTTTGAGGATAGCGTGGAACTTATCATCAGAGACCTTCAAAGGAAATTTAACGGCGAAATCGAGATTGATATCATCGATTATCCCAGACCAACGCTTACACTAGCGGACTATGACTGGTGGATGGGTCTTTCTGACGATGTGGCAATGTCCGATCGATTTCTTGTTCCTGTCATCAAGACCCTAGTGGACGATGTCTGTAGGGTTCATCGAGGCAAGGTGATTCTCCAATATCAGCCCTCGAGATCCGCCTGCCAAGGTCTTACAGCGAAGTGGAGAGTATTTGCGGATGTCTACGAACAGGTTTCGACAGGGGAATGGCTTCCAGAAGAGGGTCAACGCTGGCAAGGCGCAGATCCTCCCGTTGAGGGGGGAGCGGCTCAAAAGAGACAAGTCTGCTCCATACCGACGATCATGCCTTCGGCAAACGCTTCCATAATGACTACCACGTCTAGGAGTGGACAAGGGGGGTCTGTGACAACTTTTCCGTCAGGTATACAGTTGTCGCCGAACGGTACTTGGTCATTTACTTTGCCAGCCAACACCACGTCAACCCCGTTGACAAGACCGCCCTCGACGAGCCGCAGCTTACTTTCCACGATAACATCAAAAGCGACATCTACACCACGGTCCCAGACACCCTCGATGAACAGTACTGTATTTTCCACCATGGTATCAAACACGACAACAATACCACGACTCAGCACGACCTTGATGAACAGCACTTCTTCGTCTATTATTCCGATCAAGACAACATCCCAGATGGTTACGAGCAAGCCCTCGTCGACAACATCAATAACATCCTCATCTACTCCCAAGGAAACAACGACACCCATTCCTGAGAAGTTGAGATGCTTAATGGATCAAGACTGTCCTGAGTGCGAAGAAGACAAAGCCAAGAAGTGTTTGCCGATTGCCATGCCCGGCATAGATCCGACCAAGGGCGGCAAACCCTTCTTATGCGCTTGTCTTCCTAAGAGTCTAAGCAAATCTCCAACGCCTACTCCACCTGCAAAAACAACATCAGCCCCTCCTGCTCGGTGGACTGGCACCTGTAAGGAGGAAGGTGGGAGATTCGATAAAGAAAGGGCCAAAGAGCTTGTTAAAAGGTTCTGCGAAGTCGCGTTCAAAAATGAGTGGAGCGACAAGTGGTTCGCTGGGGAAAGCATGCTGGTCTATACCAAGGACATTATACTGTTCGATAAATATGACCGACAGGTGTTGGACAAAGCTTTCAAGTTCGTCATCAGGGTCAGCACTCAATCGCACAGGGAGAAGGAACTTTGCGAGCCGAAAGGCGAAGGCTCAGACCTCGACTCCGCCTTGGAAAAGCTCCGAAAGGACGTTTCCACCTGCCAGGAGGAGTTTGGGCACCTAATCGAAGATTGTGAGTTGACATCTCATTGCTTGAACTCCCATTGATTGTTACTAACACGATACAAGGTGCATGGGCTGGCGAAGGTCCCATCCATCAGTCGCATCCCGCCGGAGGAAGTCGCCCTGGCCTGTGCCTGGAATGGGAGCTATATGCAGATATAGATGATTGAATTTAGGTGGTTCGCAAGGCTGGTTGACAGCAGAAGCGCCGTATTAAGGGAGTCTTTCAATGAAGGCTTTGGCTCTTCTTTCTGCACAGCTTTTATTCGTATCTTCTTCACTCTGAAGCTTCTACAAGTCCAAAAATAGCGATGCACTCCATTCTGGACCACTGCATCCTTCAGAGAAACTGAGGTAGTCCTTGATCTTATTGAATTAGCCGAAAAAATGTTCTTCAGTCTGATTATCCACGTAAATACGTATGTAGAAATCCCCATGTGTTGTTCAGGAGTCGATCAAAGGTACATGAATTGATTTATTCGACAATCGTGCTCAAGACGATCTCGCTCAATACCATCTCTCGGTGGCGAGCATAAGGTACCAATGAAGAAGTGCATTGCTTCGTCCAGCGCAGCTGGTCCAACGAGAAGGCCAAATCGCCATTGACCATTACAACGGCTGCAGTCTGTCCCTTTCAACTCCACGTTATTATGTCACGTAGTTCAGTGACTTACGTAAACCCGCTGGTTATTCCGATTCTGGGGAACGTGATCTATCCCACCGGGGAAGCTTACCGAGTAAGAAGAATCCCCGAGATTAGAATCCGCTGGGTTCGAAGCTTGATGATAATCAAATCGATCCAATCAATCCGCAGGGACTAAAAACAAGCGGTGACCGCGAGATCCAAGACAATGGCACCTCACAGGGATCAGCTTGCAGGCTCACATGTGAACAGATGAACTGCATGCTGATCGAGGAAAGATAAGACGAGCAGAATCATTCACGTAACGAGAAGAAGCGCTCGCGACTCATGAAGGCCTTCCACAATCAGCTAGATCCACTTGCCATACAGCGGCCCGCTCAGCATGCAATGTCGGCACTCGATGAAAGCTGGGGACACAAGCTTTTGACACTGACCACCCGATATGATGAGCTAGGACCTATGCTCAAGCAGAATAGAAAGGTAGGTAGATAACGAGTGACAATCCATGACAATCCATGACTATATACCCAACCCAAGCCATGCTAAGGTCATTGGGCATTCAAAATCACAACTGGGCGTTTGGGACAGTGAGTCGAACCCCTCCTTACTCCCCGCGTTGATATGGAGATCGATACATTTTCAGCTTAGTTCAGCCAGGATAGCCATGTCATTGTACGCAGTCGCTGCCAAGCCCTGACTCGCGATGGAGACAACCGATAACACATGGGCCCAAGTCAAACGTGCGCCCATTTCATAACTGAACGGTCTCCCTCTTCCTCGCGAAGTCGCGTTCTGTTTGCCAGCATTGTCTTTCTCCAGAAAAGCATTCATTATCTCAAAATGGCGCCGGGACGACAAGTGCAAACGACCATCAACTACTTTGATGACCCTGGGGTGCCTTTGGTGCCCATGATCATCGGAGGGTAAGACGTCAAATGCCAAATGAAACTTTATTGAGGCTTATTCGGCACGATTAGTCCGACACCTGGAAAGCCTCAGCCCAAGGTCGCCATCCCTACAACCATCACCGACGTCACCGGGAAGGAGGACGAGTTCACGCTCGATGTCCAAGGTTTTCACTACGTAAAGCACGAAAGTCAAGTAACCAACTGGGATGACGATGAGGAGATCAAGCGGGTGAACTATCCTGAGATGGAGAAGCTATGCTGGAAAGTGCTGCAGGAGACCGAGAACCTGTAAGCCAAGTTCCTCTGCCTGACCCTGTCAATGTCGCTGTTGCGTGTATTAAGCTTTCGGCTCACACGTCTAGCCCCAAACCCTCCGAGGTGCACATCTTGACGCATATCATCCGCCGTGGTCCCAAGGATAACGAGGGTCCAAAGGGCCCGGCCCCGCTATACGGTGTCCATGTCGACCAGTCGTTCAATGCCGCTGAAGGAGTTGCCCAGAGATGGCTTGGCGACAAAGCCGCAGACCTTCTTAAGAAGCCGCGTTACCAAATCATCAACGTGAGATCAATAACAACCCGGCTTGCCTGTCTTGGACTAACAAGAGACAGATGTGGCGCCCAATTCGTCCCATCACTCGGGATCCTTTCGCCGTCTCTGACGCGCGGTCCATCCCCGATTCAGACCTGGTCTTTGTGCCGGTGCGCTTCCCGGATCACGATACGGAGGCAGTTGAGGTGCGGCCGCCGACGGAATCTCCTCACAAATGGTACTTCAAGGACAAGCAACAGACCGACGATGTCCTCTTCTTCAAGCAGGTCGATTCGAGCAAAAAGCCCGGAGTCCCCAGGAGAGTTCCTCACTGCGCATTCAAGGACACTGAGCTTCCCGAAGGAGAGGGGGAGCCGAGAGTGAGTATCGAGGTTAGAGCCTTTGTGTTTTACGATGAAGAATGATGAATGAGAACGAACAACTCCAACAAACACCTTCAAAAGACACCGTTCCAAGCTCAAGTACTTCAAGTCCATCGTAGTGTTTCGAAATAAGCCAGAGACTTGGCAAGGTTCTTAATCAAGGCATATGAAATCAACAAGCGAAATGAGGTGAACATGATTAGCCCGCGTATATTTGCTGCTTCAGTGTAGTCGTCCCACATCCCACTTGGCGTCGGGCTCCGGAAACCACTAAGACACTAGAACCCCGAAAGGCGATGGACTTATCCGCGCCGCTCACGTCGCACGACGTGAGATTAAAAAACAGCTGTTGAAGTTGTGGTTGGTAATCGCGTAATCTTGTTGTGATTGCTGGCAGGGTATGCGTGTGAGTTGTCTGACGCGCCGCGCCTAGGCGTCCGCCCGTACCGCCAACAACTTCCTCGACAGTAGGAGTAGCAATAGGCACTGGCCCATATCAGAAGAGTGTTACACACTTCCTAAAGGCTTCGAAGTGTTACTTAGAGCATATAAATAAGCAAAGCAGCCGTAGGATTTGTAAAGAAGTCAAATAGAAATCTGTTTAATATCTTGGACAAGCTGTCTTCACGGGTCACTTTGCCGATACAGGGGGCAACAAATGCTCGAGTATAGGTTGTAGTGCATCTACGTTTATGATATTTCGAGGAGCCTTGTCCCTATTATGGCTATGCGCTCTAACAAATTCCATCTTTCTTCTTTGCTCGTCTTTCTCCTCCCTCTCCAGCTGGAGGCACCCCGTGTGCGCGACTACTCAGTCAAGCGGGTGGATTCTTTTGGTTGAAAGCCTAACCCAAGCATGAAAGCTGCAGACCGTTTACTCGTCATCGTTGATGTCGATGACGGTCATCTTCCACTGGCGGGCAGGGATCTTGCGCTTGAACATGATGTCGATCTCGCGAACGGAGCGTCCCTTCATCTCAGGGATGTAGAAGTATGCAAGGACGAAACAGACGAAACCGGTGGCACCCCAGACGTAGCCGCACTTGCCGCCCAAGTTGACACCCTATTTTCATCATTAGCATGCTGTTATACTTCGGGAAGAGGAGGGAGTAGGCTTACAGTTGTGTTAAGCATGTAAGTTGCGAGGAAAATGCAGGGAATGTTCACAACATAGTAGGCAGCACGTCCAATACCGGTCGTCAAGGGACGGAGGCGAATAGCCGATGTCTCCGCAATAATGACCCAGGAAGCGGGAGCAGGGCCCAGCGTGAAACCGACAGAGACGATGAGACCGAGAGAGGCCATCGCCAACGACGACGCAGTAGAGCGCTCGACGGATCCAGCAATACCAAGCGCGACCAGGAAGACGACATTGATCAAAGAGCCCCAGACGTAGATAGTTCGGCGGCCAAGGTATGTGGTCAGAATCCAGGAAAGCATGACGAAAACGGTTTGCAGAGCGGATGTGATAAGACCAAGGGCGAAGGCAAGTTGGGAGCCGATACCGGCCTCTGTTGACACGTCAGTATACAATATTCATTGTCGACCTGTATTTCAAAGCAATTCAAAGTAACTCACGTCTGAAGAAGTAAACGGCCTGGTTGGCAATAAGGTTACCCGTAAGGTTCTGCGCCGCGTAGACACCGCAAACAATGAGGGTGCGGTATGTATCAACGCCCTTGAACAGCTCCAGGTAGCTGGGGTCCTTGACGGTCTTCTCGAGATCAATCGTGCGGCGCATCATGGCAATGGATTCTTCGGCATTAGTACCAGAAGCGCGACCCAGGCGGCGAACGGATTTCGCGGCTTCCTCGAGGCGTCCCTTACGGACCAGCCACCAGGGTGACTCCGGAGCCAGGAAGAGCAGGATAGCGAGAGGGGTAGGGAACATCCATTGAAGCGCAATCGGGACCCTAGATTGATCTTTGGTCAGTAACGATGAATTAAATGAAGAGGGTAAAAGAATTACAAACCTGTAGGCGCTGGGGTCCATCTTGCTCTCATACACGTAGCAAACACCACCGACGATAATGGCGCCGATAGCCCAGAACATCTGCAGCATCTGGGTCGCGGGGGCTCTGAGTCTCATGGGGACGATCTCACTGCAGTAAGCAGGAGCGTTGGCGATGAAAATGCCCCAAGGCACACCTTCCAGAAGCTGGCTGACGAACATGACAGCGAGCGAGTTGGCGAAGTAGAAGACAAAGATGAAGGCGTTCAAGAACATGAGACCAGTGATTGTGGCCCAGCGGTATCCGATTCTGCTGGTGATGGGACCGGCGATGCAGACACCAATGATGGCACCAAGAGGGCCACCCATCTGGAGCGCAGACTGCCACGATGCCTCAATCTGCCATTCATTATCCTTGTCTTTGACACCGAATGTTTGCTTGAACTCGTCCATGGCGACGAAAGCGCCCATGAGGAAGACGCAGTACGACTCCATAATCTATCCGTGGTTGTCAGCAGCAGCTCTCCAAAGCGGGTGCTTGGGTAGAGGATCGGGCAGCTTACAATGGTTGTGGACATGATGAAAGCCCACAGGGAGGCCATGGGATAGAGCTTCACGGCCTCCAACACTCCCATGTTGAACTCCGCCTGCTCGGCCTCAATGGCGTCCGCCTTGTAGTCCGCGGGCTTCGACTTCTCGTCGAGATCGGCGCCATGGTTGATTTCGTCGGCATACGCCTCAATCTTGGCGGGATCGCCGCTGGGCGACTTGGAGTCGACGGTGTTGCTCATGTTGGAGATCGGAGATGTTGGTTGGCCGGGTCTGGGGAGAGGGAGCAGAAGAGGAGAGGGGAGAAAGGGAGCTGGCGATGGGCAAGCTGTTATTAAAGGCCTTGTCTCACTTGCCCATGTCCAGTCCCTCGCTTACCCAGTCTTCTTCTTCCCAGCCAATACAGACGAGGCAACTGGGATGTCAATCCCACACGCGCAATCTGGGCAACCCCAAAATCCCCAGCGCCGCTAGCCCCGGCTCCCCGCAATGCCCAAAACGTCCCACAAAACCCCAGAGTGTCACCCGCCTTTTTCTAGCGCCGGATATCGGGTCTTGATACAACGAGCTCGGTGGAGAAATGTCTTGTGCGGCGACGCGCTCCAATGGGGACGGCGTCAGGGGTTGGAAAGCGGCGCAGCCCGTCGATTGGTTCGTCGCGTCGTATTACTGCGCAGACACATTACTGGCCCGGCAACTCCAACTTCATAAAGGGCCGAGTTGGGGTAAATCGCGGGGGTGTTGTCGGCCCTGGATGGCCCGCGTGTTGGAACAGTGGCAGCTCTCACTCCCATGTGACCCGCGATTAATTACTGCTGAGTCTGGTCTTATTCATTGCTAGGACGCAATTGGCAGCTTGCCCCGTCCCTAGGGACAAGCTGACAGGGGGATCCCGTTCCCAGGAATGAAGAGCGTAGGACAATCCTGTTCCCATGAACATGAAGGAGGGGTAGGGTTCCTGTCCCCCGGATTCAGGTCGCTGGAACTAGTGCCAACCCTGGGAACGAGGACGACGGGTGAAATCTGGAAAACGCGAACGCTGCTGGGCGGCATGGCTTTTAACAGCTAGCACAGAAGGTCATTGTTGGTCCACATGCGCTCCGGCAATCGGTCGATCTCGGTCCGACAACTTCATGACTCAGCACTGTTGGTAGAGAGAACACACACCACATGGCAAGCCAAGGGTGGCATTGCAGATGTCAGATGCTTGTATGGGCTCGGCGTGCGTCGTTTTAGCCGCGTCCATGGAAGCTTGTCATGTTTCATTTGTTGTTTTGAGACAACAAGTTCCAATTACCTGTTTGCCTACCTACGTCCTACAGAGACCAGCCATCTTGGCATGGCCTATGGGAAAGAAAAATGGACATACCTATATCTGAGTAATTTCCAACGCTTTGGGACGAATGCCATAGCGTGAAATCACACCACTCACCTTTCCTTCAGCCCTTCCAATTGTAGTCGTCTGAAGAACTTTTTGCAACCTTCCACTTCACCAAATTCTGACATTTTATCAACCTCCTCGAGTGACATACAATCCTCCCGTACCCACCGGGACCTCAAGCGAAGCTTATCAATAAACTCATTCCATCCCGGTTGTTGTGATGTCGTTGGCAGTAAAAATTCCTTCGAATAGGACATCTTTACGCAAGTGATCTTTCTCCAACCGTCCGATATTCCTGAAGCCTCTCGAAGGATGTACTTGGTCTGGAAGTATGCCGCATCGTTGAATGGAAACCCGTCAGCCATGGTCGAAGAAGCGCGGAGGATTCTTGTGAGGTCAGTCAGATACGCTCTGCTCGACAAAAGCCACTTGTTCTCAGATGTGATGCAAGTCCGCGAACCGAGATATCCTCCGTGTACGTGTAACACCAAGTTTTGGATCTTGCGAAACCACGTTGGCGTCTTTGGTGGACAACCGCACGAGTCCTTCTTCAGGCAAAGAACGATGTAATCAACGTTCCAGCTGATCCGGAGGTAGATTTTAGGGATGCATTTGCCTGACTCTTGAGAGTCGATACTTATGTCGGTGTTGAACGACTCACTGATCTGAGTCTTGGGGCGGATTCGTTGGGCCACGAACGCTGACTCGTGGTTGATGGTCGTGTCGATTAGCTCGTAATACCGCCGCGATGATTCGTGAGCATTCAACGTCCAAGAATTGCATCGATCACGCATTTGAGTTCCATCCCCCAGTGACTCAGAAGACCATCGATCAACGGTTTTCGAAGAACTCCCATCGCGAAGATCAAATTTTCGCGGCTCCAAGTAAAATTCTGTCCATATCATGCACCGCAACAACTTCCCTCCTACATACAACCCCGCCGGCACCCACTGTTAGTGCCGTGCTGGGTCCGCAACCTGAACACTAACACCACCAAATCCACC
>JABGMY010000807.1:0-18658 GCA_014705525.1 Colletotrichum sp. HC292
TTCTCAGATCCCATGGGTTCGTCGGGGGAGGGGGAGGGGGCTCGAGTGCTTCAACCTTGGACTCTGCCTCACTCGGGGGATGAACAATGCCCGAGTCGATCAGGACGACCGGAGTTTGACTTCCTGCGCTGGTCAGTCAATGTCGCCTAGCATTTGAATGACCGCTTACCAGTCGTGACGGCCGGCGGTGTTGCGATGATGGGTACCGCAGGCGCCTCCAGTTTCATCCTCTTTAGTATCTCGCCAATCTTCACGCCTGACTTCTTGCACAGTTCCCATAGCTCGGTGTACTTGTCCTTGTCGAAGGTGTCTGCTTCCGTGTACTCGTCAAAGTCCCAGAGTGTATCGGTCAACTGCAGCCTGAACTCGGCAATCTCGTCTGCCAGTTGTCAGCATGTTCAGAGCAATACCGGCGCAACACATACTGTTATCCTTGAGCGCATTCGTAAAGGCGACCTCTGACTCCTTCAGATGGCGTGCGCAGAGCGGCTCAATAATCTTGAGGCATCGCTCGGCACCTTTGACCACCCTCTGGCTTGCAGAGAGCATCTCCTGGTTATCGCCCGCATTCTCGATCGCCGTGTTTCCCTTTTCGATAATCTCCCTGTATGGCCCCGTCACCAGGTCGGCCACGATGTCCATGGCGTTGATCTGTCTTTGGCGGGGTAAGCGTGGTAAGCTCAGAGGTAGCGCCGGTGCGACGCCCTCACAATCATTCGACGTCCTGGAGAATGAACTTTTGACGTTCTAATTGATGAGACGGAGAGTCGAGAGAGACGAAGAAGAAGGCTGTCCTTGACGACACAGCTGCTCAGGGCCACAAAAAAGGACAGCTCCAGGCCGCAGGATGGCACAGCATGGGCAGACATGGTGGGCGAATATGCAGGGCGCTTTCGGGTGTCAGACAGCTCCCGAGACACACACCCAGAAAGCCTCAAGCAACGTGCAGGCAGGGTGAACAGTCGCCCGGGACGAGACTAGTCACTAGACGAACTCGGTATGGAGGGCGATGAGTCCTAGAAGTGCGGAAGGAGACGCGGAAGCAAACGACAGGCCTGGAACCGAGGTAGGGCTGTCGATGGCCGTATCTTGGTAACTTGGTAAGTGACCCAGCGGCTTCGGGACGTCCTGGGGAGGCCCGTTTGAATCCACCGGTGTGGCACATTGCTCGACATGGTCTCGCGATTGGTGACTCCAAGCGACGGGAATGTCGTGGGCAGGTTCAGCTCGAGGACCAACTGCGCTAAAACGCTGCCTCGCCATGGTACGTACCCCTAGCGCACGTCAGGCAGGCCAGCTAGCGAGGGGCGCAGCTCAATAATGTGCCCGGATGGATTCTCTCCCCTCCATCATCTGGAAGTGGACAATCACTGCAACCCGTTTAAGCCTCTCGGTATGCCTTGCGGGCGCGTGTCTGGCGGATCGGTCATCTGCCAATTGCTCAAATTGACCATCGGTCGCCCTTTCAGTCACCGATCACCCAAGTCCAAGAAATCGATTTGATTACTCCTAGAAACGAACGCCCCAGATGCCCGCAGTTTTCAAAGCCTCCGCTACCAGTACACAACAAAGTAGGTTGTCATGTTCTCGTGATTGGGCAAATGCCCACGTCTCCTCCCCGTGTCGTTCGTGTGCGCCCCTACGCCTTCGTCTTGTTGCCAGAGGTGCTCTGTGACAGATGTTAGTTCGCCACAGCTACAGGCTTCCAGCCATGCTCACCTGTGCGATCAAACTCCTGCCGATCTGGATCGTTTCGCCCATGCCGCGCTGTCTGCGCCAGAAGCTACCCATTGTCAGTGACCTGTGCGAATATGATACCCAAAAGACTCACGCTTCCTCTGGACCTCCGTGGCCCTGAGTGGAAATCCTGCGGGCCTCCTCCTCCAACGCCTGAAGGGTAATCTCCTCAGTCTTCTCAATGCCAGGCGTGGCGGCTTGGTCGGAAACGCCCTGGCCCAGGTTTTGCTCCAAGAGCCTCTTCTTCATCAGGAAGCGCTCCTTCCTCTCCTTCTGCAGTCCGGGGCTGTCGAGTTTCTTAAACGCCAGACGAACGAGGAACTGCGCCGCAAAGTAAAAGTGCTCAGCAAGGAGGATGCTGAGGAGCAAGCCCCAGGCCTTGATGCTGGACGGCGTTCCGCGCGGCCCGTCGCCGTTGGCACTGCAAAGGAAAACGATTGACGCGCTGGTGATGCTGCCCAGCCAGGACAGGAACCCGAGGGCGTTGAGCCAAGGCCCGATCGAGTCCGCACGCCACGGGATGGGCCGTCTGCTGCTGATGGCAATCTTGACGGCGTCGGAGCGCATCTCGACCCAGTTGTTGACCAAGAAGCAGCAAGCCGTCAGGGGCCACGCGACCGAGAAGAGCGAGAGATATCCAAACTGAATGACCATCTCGCGGTAGTCGCTGGTAACATCGTACGTCTCGAGCTCGACCTCGTTTCGCACTCTCTCCAAGAAGGCGGCCTCTTCCGCGGGGTCCTTGATCTTGGCAGCGTCGTCCTCCTTGGCCATCTTGGACTGCACCTCGCGAACCTCCTGGAACACCTGGCGCTTGACGTACGGCACGATGACCTCGGTGGCGAAGTTGACGACCTGGGCGGTCACGGTGAAGTAGAACATTTGCTTGCTGATGCGCTCGGGGTTGATGACGAACTCCTGGGTCTGGAAGCTGACGTCCTTGGGGGTCAGCATCTGGGCGGTGGACCGCCAGAAGTTGAGGAACGGGGTGAGTCGGTCGCCGAACGGGAGGTACACGAAAGCGGTGAAGAAGAGCGCCATGTACGAGGTCAGGAAGTTGAGCACAAACTCCTTCTGGACCAGGGCGGCGTGGTGGGCTGGGAGCTGTCAGTCGAGTCTCAAAAGCGGGGGACGCAACACCCACCGTCAATGGTTTCGTAGTTCTCCATTTCCGTCAGACGGTTGGCGAACTTGGTCAGGACGGTTGAGAAGGTGGGCGTCATTACGACCAAGATGATGGTCGGGAGAAAGCCCTGGATGGTCAGCCAGGAATTGCCAAGGGTCGAGTAAACCTACGAGATACGCCTGGAACGGGCCGTTGTAGACCTCATTGATAAAGATCTCCAGCGAGTTGCACGTCACGATGAGAGAACCGAGCACCACGATACAGGCCGCGGCGAACGGAATCTGGAGAAGCTGCGTCTGGAGACGCTTGATGGGCGAGTAGATCTTGACGGCTTCCCCGGTGATGGGGTCCTCGGCCTGGCGCTCATACTCAAACTGCGGTCTCGGGTGCTGGATATTGGATACGCCACGGACGCCCCACTCGACGGCCAGGTCGACCTCCTTCTTCTTCCAGAACTCGAAGAAGACGACGGACCACAGGCAGCTGGCCAGGGCGTACAACCAGGAGAACTGGCCGAGGAACATCCAGGCCGCAAAGCCGGCGGCGGCGGGGAAGACGAGGAACTTGAAGTACGACTGCATGAACGCAAAGTAGAAGGCGACATTCTCGCCAAACTTGTCGCGGATCTCGTCGAGGTCGGTGTCGTCGGTCTGGCCCTTGGTGCTCACCTTCTTGATCCACTGCCTGTTGAAGACGTGGTTGTGCAGGGGAAAGATGCAGTCCACATGCTTCCAGCGGCCGGACTTGGGCGTGATGCCGGCGCCGCCCTCGTTCTTGGGCTTGATGATGAGGAGGTATACCAGACGCAGGCGCTCGGCGTCCGAGACGGGCTCGTCGCGGAGAGCCTGGGAGAGGTCCGAGTCGGGGCCGACGGTGCGGGCGCCGTGCAGCCAGTCCTGTAGCCGGGAGCGGTAGACCTGGTCGGCGAGGAACTTGTCGGAGGCGATCTTGACAAAGATGAGCAGGGAGTGCTTATCGCCCCTGCGGACCTCGGTGGTCAGTCCCACGCTGGTCAAGCCCTCAATGAGCTGGACAAAGTTGGCTTCGGCTTCGGTTCTCTCTGTCGTGCTGTTAGGTGGTGACTTCCCTCGAGAGAAGATTGATTCGTACCTTCCTGGGGAATTTTGTAGTTAATCACATAGTCGACGCCAAAGTTGGAATCCAACCCGGCCGTGTCCTTGTTGCTGTACAGGTCCCTGATGCTCGCCATGGCTGCGTCAGAGGTTCGTCCCAAGCTCTCGCGCTTGAGCACGGGTAACGGGTGGGTGGTGGTTGAACTGCAAAGATGGGACGCAATCCCTCGGCGGGCTGTCAAAAGTCAAGACGATTGATGGCGAGACCAAGTTGTTTTAAGCAGGTTCACAAAAGACAGCCAGTGGCTGAAGTAATGACAGGACGATGTCTCGCTCGGCAGGTTTTCTTGGAGGAGCAAAGCTTGGGCACGCAAAGGGTCGAGAAAACGTCACGTCACCGCGCAGGGCCCGTCCTTCCAGCCCGACTAGGGGGGTCAGCTTTCCAGGGAACAAGCTCCAGCCCCCGGCGCGTCTAGAGCCAGTTGATCCCAGTGGCACGCCGTCGCCATTTCCAGGTTTGGTATAGATGGCGGCACATTGGAGGGTGGCCTGTGCTGCCCCGGCCACTTCCAGCCGGCCAGACCCCCGGTGTCGGGTACGTGCCAGCTGCCGGCCGGTCCTCGACCCCCCTCCCCGCTGTGCGACGAACGGCTGCCACGCTAAAACAATGGATTGGCGGTGGTGGTGGTGCTGTCATCGGTGGGGTTTCAGCTCGGGCAGCTGCTGGGAGCTCCTCGTCCCATGTGAAGATCTCAACCTCATTCTCACCGTATGCCTCACCTCAGTCCTTTCCGCAGCACAGCACGCACCCGCATGGATCCCGTATAACCCCAATCAATCACCTCCCGACACCCAGGCAAGGCATCTGAGAAGCTGCAGACCAGCACGTCGCCTCCAATGACTCTCCTCACAGCTCTCGGCCTTCGCCGCAAAAGCGACTGGGAGCCCCCGACACTCCTCGACTCCCTCCTCATTTCCCCTCTCCACCTGCTCGTCACGGTAATATATAGCATTCTTCTCTTCCTCCGCGGCCGCCCCTTTAGACCGCCCCGCGACAAGCCCGCCATCCGCGTCGTCTGCCTCTCCGACACCCACGACCGTACTGACGTCCGCGTCCCCCCCGGTGACCTGCTCATTCACGCCGGAGACCTCACAAATGCCGGCACGGCCGACGACATTCAGGCGCAGCTCGACTGGCTCGCCTCTTTCCCCCACCAGCACAAGATCCTCGTCTGCGGCAACCACGACAGCTTCTTCGACCTGAGCGCCCGCCACCCCGAGGACCGTGGCAAGACGCTCGACTTCAAGGGCACCCGCTACCTGGTCCACGATGCCGTGACGCTGGAGTTCAAGGGCGGCCGCCGCCTCAAGATCTACGGATCCCCCGACATCCCCGCGTGTGGCGGCCCCGAGATGGCCTTTCAATACGACCGCGCCTCGCCGCCGTGGGCGAATACCGTCCCAATTGACACTGACATTCTCGTCACGCACGCTCCCCCGGTATGTCGCCTGCTCCGTCGGCCTTTCTCCCTCTGACAAGCAGCAGAAACACCACATGGACCTTGGCTTAGGCTGCTCTGGTCTTTTGGAGGAGGTGTGGCGAGTGCGCCCCAAGCTGCACGTCTTCGGCCACGTACACTGGGGTCACGGCCGCCAGACCGTACACTTTGACGACTGCCAGCGAGCTTACGAGACCCTCATCGCCCAGCCTCCCCGGGGACTTGTCCGTGACTTCTTCCCGCACTCAGGCTGGCTGGGCGCTCTGCGTGTGCTCGGCTACGGCATACACGGCGTGATATGGAAATGGCTCATGATTGGGCCCGGCGGCAACACCAGCAGCCTCATGGTGAACGCGGCGCAGATGTATGGCAACACGGGACGACTCGGTAATCCGGTGGAGGTGGTAGATCTATGACAAATATGTTTGTTGTGCGATGTATTCTAGCAGTACGTGCGCCCGTTGCGCTGGTGTGGTATCATGGTGATGTCTATGCTAATGAACGTGGTATAGTAAAAAGCCTCAAAAGAAATCCAAATGCTCCGCCAAATGCACCGGGTCCAGCCCCATCCGTCCGACGATGATGCCGTATTATTAAACAAACACCAGCACGGAACAGATCGCCCCGATTGCGACTCCCACGCACGCAGACCAGCCGAGACGTCGGCCTGGCGCCGAGTTGATGGGCACCATCGACGGCTGAGGTGTGCTTCCGCTCCCAGGTGCTCCTCCGCTTCCGGGTGCGACTCCACTCCCGGGGGCTCCTCCGGCTCCTCCAGCGGGAGGTGGTGTCGTCACTGGGCTGGCGGTCGGATAGTATCCCGTCGCGGCGGCGGTCACCGGTGCCGCCGCAATCTGCAGTGGGATGGTAATGGTGGCCTGGTTTTCCCCGTGGGCGCCACAGGCATTGCAGGACACCACCGTGGTGGTCATTGGCACGATGATGACATTTGGCTGCCCGTCTCCGGCACAGTACTTGTTGCAGCCGGGGACGAGGATGGTCGTTACGTGTTCCGTTGGCGTCATTGAGCCGTCGACAACGGTCGTGTAGGTCACGGTCGTCACCACGGTCGAGGTCGACGGGACGTGAGGCTCGGGGTCGCCCAGGGGTGGCGCCGGGGGAGGCGTCTGGTCGCTGACGCGGCCGTAGACGGTGAGAAGGTAGTTTGCTGGTGCGGCGCGACGTTGAAGGTACATGAGACGGGACGGGGCCGGTGAGACGTTCGCATTCCCGCCGCAGAACTGGGTGCTGTTCCCAGGGCAAGGGATGTTGCAGCGCTCGCGTTCAGCCTCGGCTCTGGTACTGGGGTCGAGCTCATCTGCGCAGAAGCACTCGCTTTACACCTTGTCAGCAGCCGACACATTCATCTGGGAGAGGGGCACGCACTTTTGGTGGACGCCAGCATACTTGCTCGGCGTGCACAAATCAACACACTTTTGCAGCGTCATATCCGTCGCCGACGCCTTTGCCGTGAACGTGCTGAAGCCTGTTGCCGAGCCAAAGCAGCCCAGGAAAGCGTACCCGTCAATGGCGGCCGGCTCGCGCTCAGGGACGAGCGGATCAGTCGACGGGCTCGGCGGGGCCGTGGAGACCGCGGCAGACGGGCGAGTGGTTGATATGAGCGCTGTGCTGTTATGGCTCATGGTGGTGGGGTTCGGTACCGTCGTGAAGACGGTGGACGTGGTCTTGACGGTCGTGGTCGTGGTCGGCTCAGGGATGCTGGTTGTGGTGTTGCCCAGGCCCAGCTGGTAGACGTCAATGTAGTTGACCTCCCAATACCTGCGGCAGTCAGCCTCTACCCTTGCGAGTGGCGTTTACGACTTACGCGCTTGTGAACGCACTGGGGTTGTTCGCGACGTATTCGTTGCATGTAGGGGCGACCTGGTTGCAGGTGTCGCTGGCTTGGCCCCAGATGTTGCCGGCGTAGTCACCGCAAAAGTTCTACACAGTCAGCCTCGACACTCAGCAGCCGTGCTCACGCTTCAACCCACCGTCTGGATCACAATGCTCATGTCTTTGAAGTACTTGTCAACCTCGCAGGTTGACGTCCCAAACAGCGCCGTCGGCAGACCCCAGCCGGACGGATCGGGCTTCTTGGACAAGATGTCGGCGGGGATGCTCTGCCTCGGCCAGTGCCAGACGCTGATGGCATCGTCCGTCCACTCCAGCGCATACACGCCTCCGCCAACGGCGTTGAAGGGGTCCCCGTACGTGTGCGTGTCCGACGTGGGGGGGACATAGTTGCAGCCGGCATTATTGGTGGTCTGTCACGGTCAGCGAGAGAGCTCCATCATACCCGTGGGAGCATACCCCTGGGCTTGTGCAGTCGGTGAGAAGAGTCTGGCCGCTGACGGCTGGGTTGTCGGGCAGGGTGCAGCCTGATGTTCTACGCAATGTCAGCCCCGTCTCGACGATGCCACGGCGATACTCACGTGTGTCCGGAGACGACGTTCACGGTCGCCTGGTTTGCGCCCTCGATTATGTCAATCTCTCCGCTGGCAGGCCAGTCGGGCCCGTACATCCAGACTGCGGCTCGTCAGCTTTGCAACTCGCCACGACACACACACAAACACAACTACTACATACAAGCGGGCCACAGCCCACACACGGACGGGGGCATGTGCGCAAAGTCCCCGATGAAGAGACCGCCGTTGTAGACCTGCTTGCTCTCGAGCCTCACGCTGGGCCGGCCTTCGCTGAGGGCGTAGACATTTGTGTCGTCCACGCCGAGGGTCACGGCCTGCGTGACGGGGTCGATCGAGTAGAGGCCCTTGGCGAGTGCGTCCGGCTGGCTTTGGTATCTGTTGAGGGGAGGCTTAGCAGGCGACTTCGTGAGGTCTTTCAAAGGCTTCAATACCGTACGAAGCCGTTGGATGGGTCTGCATAGTTGATCCAGTTGAAATCAGACACGAAATTGGCCCCAAAGTACGAATGCGACAGGCTGTACGCCATGTTTCCTTTTCTTTTCCTTTTCGCCTCCTGAATCCCGTGTACTACTTTTTTCCAAACAAAGAGTGTGTGTATAAGTGACCGGCGCCGCCACCAGAAACAAGAGAGGGTGGGATACGAGGCAGACAACGAAGGACTGACGATAGTACGAGCTCGTAGAGAGAGTGCAATGAGATCAATAAGTCTTTCCCACGCAAAGGGCAGCCTCGCGGCGGCGTCCTTATATCGCCAGCTCAATATCCCTTACATTGGCGCATCACCATCGCCAAACCCTCATGGACAGCCCTCCATCCCATCAAGGAATGCCGCGCCAACGCCGTCTCCCCAGGCTCCTCCTGCTCGCCCGAGGAGGGCTCCTCTCAGCGAATGACGTGCGCCCGTCGGTCTGGGCTGGAGAAGCCAGTTCAGTCTGGCTCCCAGACAGAGAATTCAATACAGTCTGTCCCATTCAGGCGACCGAAAGAAGTCAAGCCTGAAGCAGGAAAAAGGAACCGGTGGAATGCACCCGCGCCGCCGGGAGTTGCCTCCTCGCAGGAGAAGAGAGCCTCAGACACCCCGACGTGCGTTCGAGTGCGAAACTGTGTCTCTGAATTGGGGCTTCAGAGACTGTCGACAAGAACGAACAAGACCAATACGTGTTTCGTGAGGCTCGCATCGGGCGCCAGTGGGACGCCTAGAAAAGCCGTAGAAAGGGAGGGCGGCGTGGGGTAAGACCAAGACACCCTCAACGCGTCTCTTCATTCCAAGAGCCGGCTGGCGTCCTTTTCCCCAAACCCTTGCTTCACCCACTGCTCGCCCGTAAAAGGCTCAAATGTCATATCAAGGGGGGGTATATTACTCGTGTGTATGTGACAAACTAACATTGCATCCCAAACGCCGGCCTTTTCCGGATGCTCTAAAATGATCCCTTTCGTAGCATGCTGTCCCACTGGCCGCTGGCCCACGTCTATTCTCACACCATGATCCTCCTCAACCCCTCCGTGCCACCCAGAACGCGTCGCCCGGTGACCGCGCACCGTCCCTGCCCGCTCTCCCATTTGCCCTCCTTGTCCGCCATGAAGTCTTCCTGCTTAGGGTGCATGCCATCCACCCATCGATGGATGCACGAGTAGCAGTACACGATGCCCGTCTGGCACGCCGTCGGGGTCGCAATCGGCTCCTCGCACACCGGACACAGCGTAGAGTCCTCGGGCGTGGGGACCGTGTAGATGGGCAGCAGGGAAGGCGTGGCAATGGGCGCCGTCTCCGCGGCCGGGACAGCAGCCGCTTCGGCCTCGTCGCCACCGGCAGCAGCCTTCTCCTTGCCCCTGCTCTTCTCGGCGGAGGCTCCCTTGCCCGCCAGCCCCGAGACGACGGGTGGCGGGAGGTCCAGCGTCTCCGTCGCCTTGCGCGACAGCTGCTTCGCAAAGTCAGACGCGTGCCACCACTCGAGAAACTTGAGCGCAAAGATGCTCATCGGCAGCAGCATCGACAGGCTGGAGAGCAGCCGCGGGCTCATCTCGCGCGGCGAGAACAGCGAGCGCCATCCCGGGGGCGCGCCGCCCTTTGACGGGGCGCCGCTCGTGAGGGCGTCGATGGCCTGGTAGTCTGCCCCCGTCATCCGCCGCACACGGTTGTTGATGAGCCACATGAAGGGGTTGTGGTACTTGCTGTTGTCAAACAGATACGCGAGGTTGAAGGACAGCAGCGCAAAGTAGTAGGCCGCGTTGACGCTGGGGTAGATGTTGCGCAGGAACCAGCGGTAGTAGTGCAGGAACCTCTGCTTCCACGTCGGGTTCGGCGGCATCTGCGTGTACGCCGCGCCGAGCAGCGCGCGGGGCGCGTTGACCTCGTACCCCTCGTCGAGCTTGCGCTTGAGGTACGGTATCCCGACCATCACGGCCAGGTTCATCCACACATCCTTTGTGGACAGCTTCAACGTGTCCCGCACAATGTGCGGCGCGCTGGCGCTCGCGCGCGGGATCTCGGCATGCAGGGCCCTCTCGCGCTTGAGGCCGTAAAAGTGTTCCGTGAAGCTGCCGCCGCGGGTCTTGAGGTAGTGGCGCTCGACTACGAGCATGCACAGCGCGTACAGCTCATCAAAGGAGTTGAGGGCGCGGAGGAGGTACCGCGGGTAGCGCTGCGTCGCGACCGTGAGGAGGTATCGGATCGTCGGGGGGAGGAGGGAGTTGAGCTGCTGTTCCGAGAGCAGCTCGAAGAGGGAGGGTTTCTGGTCGTCGAAAGAGCCCCGAAGGGCGGTCATGAACTCCATGGCGGGCGGCCTCGGTCGGTCATTGAACTGGTGATGATTCGGGTGTCGAGGGCTGTTATCTCGACATGTTCGCTGATGGACTCGTGGTTTGTCAGGAGTGGGAAGTTGGCGGTCCCGATGGGATTTGCCGAGGCACTTTCCGCTAGCGTGCCGAAGTTGGGACCAGGAACCCGGGGAAGCCAGCAGCGATTAGCGGGGCGTTGCTGCTGACGGACGCCCAGGGGCCCGGAACGGTAATGGAGTTCCTTCATCAACGACCTCACTAGATACCCATAGACACCAACAGGCGTTCATTTTATAGAGTCGCTTTTAAAACTTTCATTGAGTACGCATCTGGACGATTCATCAACTCGGACCGATCTTGCGATATGGCTAAAGACTCTAAACGCGTCCCGTCTCACTTCAAGACGATTTTCGACGCCGACACCCCCGAGGATCGCATCAAAGCATGGATATCGCTCGAGAAGAATGACAATGGCCAGCTCAAGTCCGGGGTGCGTCTGACGTATGACTTTCAAGGAAACGGCTAACAAAACACAGAACTGGATGCGTGAGATTATGCCCCACGTCACACTCCTTTCGACAGACGCATCAAGCCCTCACCCCTCGGCGACCTTCTCCTTCAGTGTCCAGCCGGACCACTGCAACAGGGGCGGCAATCTGCACGGCGGCTGCGCGGCGACGCTGTTCGACTTCCTCACCACCCTCCCGCTGGCCCTCGTCAACGACAAGCCGGGCTTCTGGCAGTTCCTCGGCGTCTCCCGCACCCTCAGCTGCAGCTACCTCCGCCCGGCCCCCTGTGGGGAAGAGTGCATCGTCGAGTGCGAGATTGTCCAGGTCGGCCGCACCCTGTGCCAGCTCAAGGGCGTCTTGCGGAGGAAGAGCGACGGCGCCATCCTGGTTACGTGTGAGCACCACAAGTACAACACGGACCCGCCTGTGAGCAGCAAGTTGTAGGCCAGAGACGGGGGCACCATTAGAGCATAGAATGCCATAATTGTACATTGCATTATCAATCGCCCATGACGTGATGCCCGTTCAGCAACAGGTCGATGATCTCGACGTCCGCAGAGGCCAGCGCCGCCAGGTCCTGCGCCAGAGCCTCCCTGTCATGCTCGACATCCATCTCCTCGTCTTCCTCGTCCTCGCCCCACTCGCCCACGACGAAGTCCTCGTCGTCCTCGTCGCTGCCCAGGTCCGCTTCAAAGTCCATGATTGGCAAAAAGTCGTGAAAGCTGATCTGCTGGTCGTCCCCCTTGGGCGTCGGCGCCCGGTCAGACACCTTGAAGTACGCGCTGGGCCCGCAGGGGCCGTGAGGATCGTAGTCTCTGCTCCTGGTCAGCATCTTACCCGCATCAGTAGTCGATGGTACGTACGTGTCGAACCAATGCCCTACGACACCTCTCGCGGAGCCCACGCCGCCGATCTGGATCCCCTCACTTCGCCATCGGGCGTGGCCGCTAAAGATGGAGAACGTGGTCCAGCGGACCTCGCCCTCTTTCGTCAGGCGGACGGTGCCTTTGACTGCTGATTAGACGAGAATTAACAATGACAGCGAGCACGATACGCCAGGCACATCCACCTACCTCGGAGGTCAGAGTTGGCGTTCTCGTCCCACGAGTCGTCAATCGAGCGCGAGATGCCCTCAAAGTGCACGACGGGCAGGTCTTTGCCGTCCTGCTCGCCCGGCGGCTGCACGTCCGTGACGTGGATCTTCATGACGATGAGGCGGGTGGCCTCGCCCACGTCCAAGGCTGGCCGGGGGACCTCCCGCGGCATCTGGTCGTCGAGGGGAAAGTTGTAGCCGAAAAAGTCGTTGTAGTCGATGAAGCACACCACCTGGGGTTGTTAGCCACGTCCAACCTGTGAGAACCACAACCTACCCTCAGCCATGTCCCGGCGACACCGTACGGGTCCTTCAAGTCCAAGTCCTGGATCCCTCGGTTCGGAGCAGGCACGTAGCTCCCAGCCCACGACCCAACAAACGGACGCTCCCACAGATTACTGAACACCTTGGCCGTCAGGTTTTGCGAGCGTATGTTGCTCCCCAGCACGATCAGAATCGCCTCAACCTTCTCCCAGTCCACGCGATCCGTGTCGTCGTCCATGAACGGCCCCCATCTCGTCCGCGGGGTGTACTGCCGCAAGTCGTACACCTTGGAGCACGCATACGGATACACCCGCGACGATCGGGTGCGCCCACAGTTGAGGATTGGGCGGCCGTACAGGCAGTGCAGCTTCGCGCTCTGCTGGTGCGCCTCCTTGGGCTTCTCCGGGATGCGAATAGGGCGCACTTCGCTGCGCGCGCGCTCAAAGATGAAGGAGCGGCAGAGGAATGCCAGACGCGCCGGCTCCTCGCGGAAGGCGCGCGCCAGAAAGGCTGCGTTTCGAGACGCTGCGTGAGTCCCGGCTTCGTTTTGTGCTTCGCCTGTGAATGAGGCGTTCTTGAGGAGCCTGTTGACGGTCTCGTAGACGAACGGTAGTTCGTCAGTCTAGTATGATAAGCCTCACGACCATGCGATCAGAAAGTCAACCCACCTTCTCATCCACATTGCTACCGGTGCAGAGCAGACTGAGCCTCACGTAGTCGTGAATATCCTTCTCCCAGTCCAGCTCCGCGTCTGCCGGGGTGTCCTGCCACCACAGTTAGACCACATTCATCGCATCGCCACACAACCTTCTCACCAGAGTATTCAGATAAACGTCCTTGCAGAGTTTCTGGTTCCCCTTCACAAAAGTGTGTAAGAAGCGGCATGTGCGGGGCAGGCGGCCGAGGTCGCGCGGCTCGAGGCCCGCAAAGATGTGGTGGAGTAGCTCCGCCGGCAGCAGGTTGAGATGCAGCATCTTGGATGCCCCGTCGGCGTGACCCATTTGTTCAGCAAGTCAAGGTGTGCGCAGCTCGCTCACGAATGAGAACGTTTCGAAACAAGAGGTGATTGCGAGATGTGGTGAGGTGGGAGATGAACGACGCAACAGAAGCTAAAACTTACGTCGTCCGCCTGGATTGGTCAACCACACCAACCCATCATGCGGGGACGTGGGCGGGCGACTCTCCGGAGGTAGGAGGTAAGCTCCGACGTATCAGCGCGGTGGAGACTACGACCGAATCAGGCAAGTTCATGCCATCATGGTTCACCGGCTGAGGTTCGCTTCGTACCGTTCGCTTCTCCAACCAACCAAGAAAAAAGAAAAAAAAGAGCCTGTCCCACGCTGCCTGAAAGTGAGGCGCTGTTCCAGCTACCCCAACCGTGACTTGCACCAGTGCTTGCGTTGCATTAATCATCATGACGTAAGTCAACGCACATGCTCTTTCGTCCAATTGTTGCACTTACACAATCGGCGCCGATGGACCCACCGGGACCCGGCAGACGGCCCGGGGCGGGCCCGCAGTCTGCCGAGGCACCGTTGAACGCACAATCAGATCAACAGACAAACTCAGTAGATATCCGAGCAGACAGAGGCAACTCTCACCCTCATTGGCGAAGCTTCATACTAACTGCACCCGGCGCACCCGGCCCCCGGCGGACTCACCCGACGCCGTCGGAGGCCGCAAAGCGTATTTCAACTCAATAAACAAGCTTAGACTTCATCACTGGACGAAAGGCCGAAAGGCCCCGGCCACGTGCGCCACGTATCGCCAGGAGACGGCATCATCTCCACGCCGCAGAGATGTGCCACCCACTGAGCAAGTCGCCCGTCCATATGCACACACCCATCCAACTCGTCCCCCCAGTCGCCCCCTATTCAAAAAAGGCTAAATGAAGGCACCAACACGGCGCAGCGAATGCCGTGAAGAATGCAGCCCAACCGCCAACATCATCCTTCACCCTGGGACCGGATAGGTGGGAATTCCTGTTCTCGGCCCACGCGCACCCCACGTCCCTTTGCCTCTGTTCTCTCTCCGTGGGCCGTAGCCCGACTGAGACGACCATGTCAGCAATGAAATGACAGCCATAGGGTTGCACCAATGTGAAAAGTGACAAGTTCGCCAATGTACGCGCCGAGACTCGGTATTCTCTGCCTCGGCCTTCATGCTATTCGTATGTCACAAACATTGCGACACGCCTTCAGGGAAGGGTGCCTCGTTGGGTATAGATACAGTACAGAGAAAACATATGAGGTGCGGCCGCAAGGCCTGTCATGCCAAATTATCGTCCCGACTCCTGACGACCCGTCAAATGATAACTCGCACAAAAGTGGTATATTGTGAATCCGAATCCTCCCGTCATAATGCCGCCGTCACGGTTCGTTCCGATGTCAATCAATGAAGAAAATGCCCGCCGCCTTTTGTCTTGATTCGCTATGCCGTTGCCCCAGAGTTTAGCTGGAGGCAGTTGTTGAGGAGATTGGCTCCCTCGTGGAGCAGCTCCCAGCGTGTGGTTTCGAAAGAGTCTTTGAGGACGAGCAATAGCGCCGTGTTCGTGTTGATGCCCTTCATGCTCTTGAGCTCCTCTGGCGAAGACACACCGCCGTACTTGGCCAGGTAGTCCCGCGTCTGCCGCACCTGTTCCTGCTTCGTGGTTGGCAGAGGCACCCCGGGACAGGGCCCCTCGAGGGCGAACCCGTAGCACCAGACGACGAGTGCCGCAAAGTAGAGGACCCACGGCCTGTTGAGCAGCACATCGTCTCGGGCCGTGTACGGCTCGTCGTGCTTGAGGCCGTTTGACTGTGGCGACCCTCCCCCGTCAGGCATCAGGACGGAGCAGAGGAATTTGAGCGCGTAGTAGGTTGCGTCTCGGGCCTTTGCGGACGGCGCCCACAGGTCCCTCATCCTCCTCTGAGCGCTGTTGAGATCCTGCTGCCCGATGGCTCGTCCCAGGAGCCGCTTCGCCCTGGCGAAAATCTGGCAGTCCACAATATCGACATGCATTGCCATGTGGGCGAGGTGGTGCAGCACGGTGCGGCTTTCAAACACCACGCTGGACTCGTTCTTCTTGGCGGAGTCGAACCGGTAGGGATCCGAGGACGAGCCTTCGTTCCGGGAGAGCGACTTGTCAAAGTCCTCCTTCCACGCATCAAATGCGCGCGTAAGTGTCCCTCGCCACTTATCCCGGCCCCCTAGCGCCTGCGAGACACCGCCGCCGAGGACGTTGACCTGGAGGTCTCTCTGGTTCATGTGCCAGCTGACGCTGAGGAGTCCGGCCATCAGGACCATGCGGCCGAACGGATTGGTCTGGACCCCCTGGCCGCTGAGCGTCCGCTTGAGGCCCTCCAGGAAGGAAATCGGCTTGATGCCGTTGGACATGATGTTGGACTCGATCCGGCCGACCTCTGCACCGCTATTGGCTTTCCACATGGCGTCGTCGCAGGGCAACGGGAGCCGCATCTCGTGGGTGACCATCACCGTGGAATGGCCAAACATGGTCGCGTGTATCGAGTCGATGACGAAGGCGGCAAACGCCGCCCGGCGCGTCGACTCGTTGGTGATCCAGTGATTCCACCATTCGTCGGCAGTATGGGCCACTCCTGATGCCGAGGAGTGCCGTGAGCTATTTCTGTCGTCTCGCGGATTCGGTGGCGAGTCCAGTGCCGACTTGCCGATGAGCGACCTGCCGCGGCGCATCAGCGTGATTGTCGTCGCGTGGTGAATGTGGGCCCGCTCGTGCAACTCTCTCGTCGAGTACATCTTCTCGTACAGCTCCAGCAGCAAAAGGGTCTGGAACAGCCACAGCTTCGCCGGCGGGCGGAAGTTGGGGTCCATGAAGATCTCCCAACGCAAGTGCCATGCTAGAAAGTTGGACAGCTGCGCGCCGGCCTTGGTGACCTTTTGCCCGTGCGTCTTGTCGAGACAGGCGGCACCGATCGTCATCATGGCGAGAAGCAGCAGGTTCGGCGTCCGGTCGGGAGAGAAGGTGGGTTTGTGGAGGATGGGAATCTGGTCGCTGAAGTGGACCCAGTATGATCCGATGTAGGCCTGCATCATCCGCTTGCTGAGCATGTGGTCGCCGTCGGTCCTGTCCCCTTCGAGGATGCTCTCGCGCTGCCGCAGTGCCGGCGCTTGGTCGTTTTCGTGGAACCTCTGGCTGATGAAGTCGTAAATCTCCTGGCTCTTCTCCTCGGAGATGGTCGCCTCGGGCAGGTTCTGGTCCAGCAGGTTGTTGACGGCCATGACCTGGTGCGAGCCGGACGGGAAGTATCCCATCGGCACGCCGTCGGTCCCGACGTAGGGCACGCTGTAGGAGGTTCCGTATTCTCCGTAGCTGAGGAAAGGTCAGCGCAACTCACGCACAAGCATCCGACGTACTCACTTGCTCGCATACTGAGGGGGCACTATCTGCCCCATAGGTGACCCCTCGCCCTGCTGGGTGGTGTTGAACAGGTAGGCGACAAAGTCTTCCGGGATCGTTACGTATGGCGACTTGCTGAGGATGCTGTCGGTCCCAAAGACCGGGATCGTCCCGGGCATCGACATCTGATCGAGCAGCATCATCTCGCCCGACTGCTGGGGATGCCCTTGTTCGCTGTACTCGGCCGAGGTGGTCGGTGCGTACGTCTGGCCTGCTTCGCGGGGTACGTTACCCGTCCCGTTGGAGAAGTCGGACGAGGGAAGGTTGAACGGCGGAAAGTTTTGCTGGGTAGTGTAGGTTGCGGACTGCGGGGTGTTGTGCTGCTGGCCGTGGTACCCATGTTGGTTGGAAACCGGAGACATGTATGGCCCGTTCGTCTGTACCGTCGGGCGTGGTCCGTTGTTTGGAGACTGATGCGGAGGCCGAAGCGCCTGGACGTTTCCGTAACCACCGTCGTGGTGCATGTAGCCGTCCATGTTCGGCGGGGGTGCCCCCATGGGATATCCGGTGGGAGGCGTATGGGTCGCCGGCGCAAAAGGGCTGCCCGTGGCCTCCTTGGGCGACTGGAACTGCTGCATCTGGCTCTGTCGCACATTGGCGAAACCGGTGCCCGGCCGACTGATTTCGGGCGACGCCGACCCGGGGAGGGGATACGGTGGCCGGTCGGTCGTGGGAGAAATGTGGCTCATCATCGAGTCTTTGCGGTTCAGAGCCGACCCCTTGGCCGTGTGGCGGTCCCTGTGGCGGTTACACAGATCCAGCCGGACAAAGGTGCGCGTGCAGTCGGGAAAGTCGCAAGCGTAGATCTGTTTGGGTGTGTGGTTCAACTGGTGCCGGTATCTGGAAGCGTGTTAGTCCAAGGCCCGTCAGCTTGGGTGCGTCCTACTGACAGATGCTCGGCTCGCGAGTAGCTCTTCCCACAGCCTTCTTGAGGACATTCAAACTTCTTGTCCAAGCCCTTGCGGCTCCTCCGTCTCTTCCGCGCCGGGCCGCCGTCCGAGTTGGACGAGCCGGCCTTGCCGTCGTCGCCGTCAGCCCCATCGTCGTCTACCAGGTCGGTGTCCTTTTCTTCGGAGCCCTCCCGCGGCCGCCCTCTTCCTTGGTCGTGCTCTTGCTTGATGAACTGCCGCGGGCTCGCCCGCGAGTCGTGGCCCGGTGCCATTGTCGCAGAGCTTCGGGGAGAGAGGGGCATCGAACTGGTAAAGTCAGACGTATGCGCCGGTAACACGGAAGTCATGTTTTCTGGATGGCTTCCCGGCAGACCAAAGGGGCTGTGCGGCGCGGGCGTCTGCTGTGATCAGGTGCGCAGCAAAGCGCTCGAAGACGCGCGGGGTGCGGTGGCGTCTCGAGGAGAACCGTATACGTCGTGAGGTTCGAATACGTGCAGTGGGTGGCGCGGCGAGACTGGGGCGGATCAGTCCACCAGGCTTCCGTCCTTTTTCGCAATGTACAACGAGGTGCGCAAAATCGCACTCGTGGTTGTTGGTTTCGGCCTCTCCAAAGCCAATTGGAGAGGGGTTTTCAAAACATGACTGTCGGGAAGGTGTCTCGCCAGCAGAGTCGACGGCGGCCAAGCTGGAGATGCGAGTGCGCGACGAGAAGAATGGCCGGCTGAGAAGGCAGAGTGAGATTTCCCTATATGAAGGTACTGTCGAGGCGAGGTCAGGCGAGGTCAGGCGAGGTAAGCCAAGGTGAGTTGGTGGTGCTGGTGCTGGTGCTGGTGCTGCTGGGGGTGG
>JABGMY010000808.1:0-25216 GCA_014705525.1 Colletotrichum sp. HC292
CCATCCTTGTTTTTTTTTTTTCTTTCTTGTTAAAATCATACTTAGGCCGCTTCCACCACTGGCTCAGGCACCCGCAGCAGCTGCAGGACCGCCTCAAAGTGCGCTGTGGCCCTGTGAGAGCGCAGCGGAGGGGAGAATTTTTGCTGGCGAGCCCCGCGTTGAAAGCGCTGAGCGGGCCCCACTTGAG
This sequence comes from Colletotrichum sp. HC292, assembly GCA_014705525.1. Classification (NCBI taxonomy): domain Eukaryota; kingdom Fungi; phylum Ascomycota; class Sordariomycetes; order Glomerellales; family Glomerellaceae; genus Colletotrichum; species Colletotrichum sp. HC292. The sequence continues at coordinate 188 of JABGMY010000808.1, forward strand.
CACACCCTGGGTGGATCTCAGCGCTGCGCCCCGCATGCCCGTCATCTCACAGTGGCTGTCGACCGCTGCTGCCCACTGCGACGCCCTGCCATCGCCGTCGGAGCTCGCCGCCTACCCGGAATCATTTTAGGCCAATCAGATATTTTTAAAATGATATTGGCCAATGGGTGAGCTCCAAAATGCCCAGACCCGGTGCTCTGGCTAATCCCACCTTCCCCTTCCCATCCCTGGCCGCGGCGTTAGTGCGTCACTGAATTTTCCATCTTCCCTGTCACTGAGGATTTCACGATAATTTTCAGGCCATGCGGTTTGTGAGCTCGTCATTGCTGATCCTAGGCCTACGAGGAAATCATGTCTCTGGGCTCGGAAAATACTACGTGGGATTCTTCACTAACCTGCATTTCCTGGACGACCGTTCATGCATGGTAACCCGAGTATGCAAGCATCCGTCATGCAGCTGCCCGAACATGGTGTTTCGCAGCAGTGATGAGAAACTTCGACTTTGGACACGTAGAACTCCCAATTCTCACTCGAGTCGACCGATGCAAAACACGAACTAGGCGCTCTCTCACGTGGAAGAGTTTTATTGCTGTCAACACCAAAATTTGAAGAATTTCTATCTCATATTAACGAGAGCCTATGAGTAGTGAATCTCTCAGTGTTATGAAAAAGCCATGATAGCTTGGTATGGTACAAATCGGGATATGATAATCTCTTATGTATACAGTTGTAAGAAAGTGGATGTTCCAACAAAGAGCCGTCAATATCACGCCGAGTTGAACCCGGTCGTACACTTCTAATGCTAGAGTGAATATCAGACTGTAAATTTGAGTTTGTTTCTATGGATGTCGTTTTCGTTGTCTCTGCGTGCCATACGTCAGACATCATGAATTCTTGCTCCTAAAATTTCTCACTAAAGTCACTCTCTGAGATTCAATAAACAGCTGCTGGTTATACACGAGTCATTAGTATCGAAGCAGGAAACGCACATAAGTAAAGTAAGCAACAGTCCAACATATAACGGTTTTACATTGCGCTGGCAACTGCAACCTACCTACTTTCAGACACATCCATATAATGGTCTGGTAGCTGTACCTTCAGGCAACAAAACGCGAAAAGAACACAGTTCTAAACTGGCAAACACCCCTCAACCCCGGGACGCTACCTCTTCACAGGATCATGCGCCACAACCTCAATCTCAACCAACATCCTCTCATCCCCCAGCTTCCCTACCCCGACAGCCGTCCACAGCGCCTTGTGATTCGGCATCCACCTGCGAAAGTTCCTCACCATGGCCTCCTGAGCCTCATCCGAGAGGCCGATATGGTAAGACCTAACCACGGCCACCTGCTCCCACCCCTTGCCGCCCGCATCTTTGAGCACAAAGTCGACGTTGTCGAAGGCCTGGTCTATTTGGGTTGTGACATCCGGGCTTAGTTCTGTTGTCCGTCTATCCCAGCCACCTAAGAATAGTGTAAGCGCGTGGCTATGTTCGTGTGCTGGGAAGGTATTTCTAACCTTGGCCTGATATCCAGATTTGGTTGTCCATCCGTACGGCTTGGTTGTAAGCGTGAGATTTGAGGGCCTTGGAGCCGAAGCCCTCGTAGGTGAAGAAGGTGAGATGCGACATGATTGTGCGGAGTATTTGTGAGGACCTGTGATGGAGCACCGAGTATAGAAAAAACAAGGACTTGGAGAGTGTAAGAGTTTCCACAAGTGTAAAGTGTCAGGCTTAAAAGACTGCACCAGCCGCTCAGTCGTTGCTTCTCGGGTAGATCAGACTTTAAGACATGAGATGGACTAAGTCAACTCCGCAAATCCAGATCAAAGCTTAGAAATCGGGACACCAACCAAGACAGGAATATGTTTTCCGCTAAACCATCCAATCGACGTCATAAACCACACAAATCCCGCCCCGTTGGCCCCGAAGACGTACACAAAACGGTTTTGCCAACCCGCAACTGCTCTCCCCAACTCATCGCCATATCTTCACCATAAGCTACCACACATCACGATCACGATGTCTCACTACATCACAACCCACGACGCCTCCAGCAAAGCCGTCTTCTCAACCCTCCCACCAACCCGCCCATCGCCGACCCTCCCACTGGGCTCCATCGAAGTCCTCTCGTCAACGCACACCTTCCCAGTCAACCTCTCCACCGAATCAGACATCACGCGACAGCAAACCGACCAAGCCCAGCCCTCGTTCCCCGGGACGCGCATCATCTGCCTGGACAACGGCACCGCAACCCTCATCACGACGCTGAACCCCGGCGCCGAGAGCCCGATGCACCGGACCATGACGCTGGACGTCGTCGTCATCCTGGAGGGTGCTGTCGAGCTGCGCCTCGACTCGGGGGAGCCGAGGGTGCTCCGCGCCGGGGACTCGGTGGTGCAGAGGGCGACGAAGCACAAGTGGGTGAATGTCACGCCGGACGGCGGGGTGGCGTGGTGGGTTGTCTTTGTGCAGGCGGCGGCTGAGACTGTTGAGGTTGGGGGGAGGAGGCTGGGGAGTGAGTGGGAGTCTTGAGAGCATGGGGTGAGTTAGTGACGGGAAAGTAGGTGTGCATGTTGGTTTGGATAAGCGGAATCAAAAGTTGATGGCTTTCAATTATGATTTCAATGTCACTCGCTGTGGCGAGTTTGCGCTCTCATCGCAACATGATGTGAAGGCTTGTCGTCAAAGGACTAAACGCCAGTCTCGGTGCTTGGCGGTCAGATTTCGTCTAGAACTGCCGAAGCAATACTTTCAAGACATAGCGTGTTCTAGCAAAAATGCCCCTGATAAAAAGCCCACGAGTTGCATCCCTCCACTCTGGTTAAGCAGACGGAGCAAAGCGGCCAGTCGGCACCGACCGGCATCCCGGAATGAAAAGTGGATCCTCGGGAAAGTAGGCATCGGGACGACGGCCAGTCCAGTCCGCCCGGGGCCGTCTCGTCTGCCGCCGCTCCGTCTGGAAAAAGTTGAGATGGGACAGAGTTCCGGAGTGCACGATTTGACACATCGGTCGACAGCCGCTGGGCCAAGAAAAAGGGCGGCGCGTCCGTTACGCGTAAACCGCTCTGCTGCGCCCATTCCCGTACTCCACCCTCTGCTATCCCTTTGTGAAGGGGAGGGGGAAAAAAAATTGGCGGACGACCTGAAACTGTCAGACGTTTTTGCTGGCAATCAATCAAAACCAGCCATGACGTTGAGGCATTGCTGTGTCTTGGCCCGAGATCGTGCCCGCAACCCACGATTTCCAATTGAGATGGTTGGCCAAAGAATTTCACGATGAGAGAGAGAGGGTGACAGAGAGAGACGTTTGCCGCTTTCCCGCTAGTCGAGATGCTGTTGGATCCCCCCAATGCCAATGCAACCCTGCATTTGGACGACATTACCACCGGTTCGCCAAAGTGGGAGAGGAATTACTCGTATTCCGGCGACCCGTCCGCACGATTCGGGAAAACGCAGTGGAGCTTTTTTTTTCTTGCCTTAGCCTGCCCCCCCGCCGGGTCTGTCTTTTTTATTCATTGACAGAACATAACGGCACTGCATCCATTCCTTCGACTCCTTCCACTTCCCGCCCAAGGGGGAATGAAAGGTGCTCTTTCGGCACACTCGGGACCGTCTTAGCGGAATGGCAGGAGGATTCAGTACCCAGCGCGGCGTCCTAGGCACCCGCAAAAGAGATGTCGCTCGGGAGGCAGTGCAAGGCACGACAAGAGAAGAGCGAAGGGGTTCTTCAGCTGGACAAGGTGCAGTGCTTGGTTGCTGCAAATGGCTCTCTCTGCATGTTTCCGTCTCCTCCCCCCTTCTTCCCCTCTATCCCCTCTATCCCCTCTATCCCCTATTATTTCCCCCCCTCCATTCTTCTCCAAGAAACCCCCAAGAGCTCAGGAACGCCTGGAACGGGCCGTTGGCCAACTAGCGCAGCGTTCGCTCCAACACCTGAGACGTTGGCAGGATTGGCGATCGTCGTTTGACTCTTTGCCTAGTGAATTGATTGGCACATTGACACATTGGCACATTGGCACACATCCAAAGCCAATGGTGCTGAATCAGTGCAGAGGATTAGGCGCCCAGGTGCACGAGTTGTGCAACATTGGATTCGCTTGGCCCAATTGGCCGGATCCCCACCCCAAGCTTGCTTCGCCTCGTCGACTAATCTTATCATCACGAACTGGGAAAACATGTACGCGTTTAGCGGTAAAAAAGGGGGGTGTGAGGCAGATCTTTTGGCAGGTACGCCTGCACATCAGTCCCCAATGAGGGCCCATAGAAGAATGGCGAGCCCCCTTTCTCGAGCAGCCAGCCCAGCCCGGCCCAGCATTGACGAATGGCGAGTGGATGAGTGAGACAGACAGACAGAGCAGAGAGAGAGAGTCTGTCGTCTGAGTGAGTGAGTGAGCGAACCAACCCAACCTAGTCAGCCCAGAGAGACACAGAGCAACGCGGCTCCGCCCTCCTCTCCATCCGCTGCCGTTCGTTCTCCGTTTTCTGCGTCTTGAGTCTTGATGTTTCCTGGAATTCGACCTCGATCCCAATTAGCGACGTGACGTCGCGCCCGCCTTTTGGAAGCTATTGATCGTTTGGATTTTCTACATCCGTCCACTCTTTGAGAAAGCCCTGCGTACTCGTTGTCATTGTCTTCTTCATTCTTTTGCTTTATGCCAGCTGCTGCTTGTTTGTCTCTTTTTCGGTTTCCGGCCTGCGTCTTTATGCCATCACACTCCTTTGAACCCCCAGCCAGCAGAACATCATCCTGCGTCACGGCCTAATATCGTGAGTTGCAACTTGAAGAAGAAAAAAAAAACCCCATTGACGCCATCCACGTCCCTCGTCCAGCTAACATCCCACCAAGAGCCGCCCCGATTGAATCCCGAGGTAATCGACTACTACCGACGACAACACCGACGACAAGAAACCACCCTCCCTCGCCCGCCCGCGAGCCGCCGCCCATCATGCGATTCTCACGGTTGGCCCCGTTGCTCACCTACCTCTCCTTCGCCGCCCTCCTCCCCTCCGTCTGCGCCGACAAGATCCTGCAGTCTCTCTCCCTCAACAGCTGCCAGAAACAGTCCGACTTCTCCGCCTCGCTCTTCAACATCATCGTCTTCGCCAACAATGGCTCCGTCACCTGCAACGTCGCCGCCGTCGTCTCCGTCGAGGGCAAGGCCGTCTTCGACGTCGCCCTGCGCGTCTACGGCTACGAGTACATCCGCAAGACCATCGACCCGTGCAGCATGGACCTCCAGGGCCTGTGTCCCATGAAGCCCGGCAAGATCAACATGGAGTTCTCCTTCGAGCTCGGCGACGCCCTCGACCAGGTCCCCAGCATCGCCTACACCATCCCCGACCTCGACGCCACCGTCCACGCCCTCATCAACCTCACAGAGACCGACACCACCGTCGCCTGCATCGAGGCCGACTTCTCCAACGGAAAGACCGTCAACCTCAACGGCGTCAAGTGGGCCACCGCCATCATCGCCGGCATCGGCCTCATCTCCGCCGGCTTCATCTCCGCAAAGGGCCACACCGACGCCGCCGCCCACCTCGCCGCCAACGCCCTGTCGCTGTTCGGCTACTTCCAGGCCCAGGCCTTCGTCGGCCTCACGGGCGTCGACATGCCCCCCATCGTCCAGGCATGGACCCAGAACTTCCAGTGGTCCATGGGCATCGTCCGCATTGGCTTCATCCAGACCCTCGCGACCTGGTACCAGCGCGCCACCGGAGGCGACGCCGCCGACCTCCTGAGCTCCCTCAAGACCTACTCCGTCCAGGTCTCCAAGCGCTCCCTCGACGCCCTCGACAACTACGGCGGCCCCGGGCCCCTCCTCAAGCGCGGCCTCTCCAACATCGCCAAGCGCGCCAACATCAAGCTCGACAACGGCTCCTACGTCGTCTACGGCATCCAGCGCGTGGCCTTCCGCGCCAAGATCGAGACCACGAATCTCTTCCTCACGGGCCTCATCATCTACATGATCTTCGTCGGCTTCACCATCGCCTGCGTCGCATTCTTCAAGGGCGCCGTCGAGGTCGCCGCCAAGAAGGGCTGGATGCGCGCCGACCGCTTCCTCGAGTTCCGCCGCGACTGGTCTATCACCCTCAAGGGCATCATGTTCCGCCTCAACCTTATCGGCTTCCCGCAAATCGCCGTGTTGTGCCTGTGGGAGTTTGTCCAGCGCGACTCGCCCGCCGTCGTCGTGCTCGCCGTCTTCTTCTTCTTCGGCACCCTCTTCACGCTCATCTGGGCCTCGTTTAAAGTCATCCGCATCGCGCGCCAGTCCATCCTCACCCACCAGAACCCCGCGCACGTGCTCTTCTCGAACCCCAAGATCATCAACAAGTGGGGGTTCCTGTACGTGCAGTACCGCGCGTCGGCGTACTACTTCATCATCCCCTTCATCGCCTACATCTTCATCAAGGCGGCCGTCATCGCCTTCGGCCAGGCCTCGGGCGTCGCCCAGGCCGTCGCGCTCATCATCATCGAGGCCGGCGCCCTCATCGCCGTGAGCGTGCTGAAGCCCTTCATGGACAAGAGCACAAACTCCTTCAACATCTCCATCGCCGCCATCAACTTCATCAACTCCATCTTCCTCCTCATCTTCACCAACGTGTTCGGCACGCCCGGCCTGGTCATCGGCGTCGTCGGCGTCATCCTCTTCGTCGTCAACGTCGTCTTCTCGCTCGTCCTGCTGCTCATGGTCCTCATCTCGAGCATCCTCGTCTTCTGGCGCGTCAAGGGCCAGCCGATCGAGCCGAGCCAGCTGCACGACCCCAACGTGCTCGCGAAGCGCGACGGCACCGAGAACAAGTCGCTCCTCGACCTCGACGAGGACGACAAGCAGGGCCTGTACCGCCGCGAGTCCGTCCGCTCGGTGCGGTCATTATACGGCGGCGAGAAGGCCATGGAGGACGGCAGGACGCGGGGCCCCGCCGACAGCCACGAGATGTCGTACCTGCCGTCGCCGACGACGCGGCCCGCCGTCAGCCCGGCGATGCCGCTATTCCCGGCAGACCCGTCCCTGCGGCCACGGACGCCCACAACACCCCGCACACCGGGCGCGCAAGACCCCCCAGCAAGTCCGTTTGCGACAATGGACGAGTTTAGGCAGAAACACAACAATAGGTAAGCTTTCTTTCCGTCTTCGGATTGATCTTAGGATCGTGAGCTGACATATAGTACAGTCCATGGCAGCGCGGCGCAGGATACGATCACTAGATTCCATAAACACCATCATTTGTACTATTTATCACGCGGTTCCTAGAGTTTATACCATAAGACATAAAGAGTAATATCTCTTACACATTTACACATAGTCGTTAATCGTGCCCATGCGGGCCGTCGTAGGACTTCACAGCCCGGTGGTGTTGAAACAACTCACCGTGAGCATGAGGCCTTGAATACACACAACTGACGAAACATCTAGATACGGCTTTTCTTGTGTGGGCTGTGTGCTGACTTCATGATGTGTATTGACCAAGAACAGATAACTAAAACGCAAACACCGCTTCCGATACCCAGGAATCTACGAACACACCGATCACGCCAACTCCGCCTCGATGATGGCCTCGCCCCGATCCATCCCCGTCCAGATCTTCACCACCTTCAACCCGACGCCCTCGATAATCTCCCGCCACTCCCCCTCCGTCTTCTCCGCCGCCGCCATCCCCGCCATCATCAGCATATCCTTCGACGTCACCCGCGCGACCGGATTCCTCTCGTTCACCATATTCTCATGAATCAGCAGCCGCGAGTAGCCCCTCTCCATCGCCTTCGCCACATTCCCCAAAATCTCCTGCGCCTTCGCCACGGGCCAATCATGCAACACGCCATGCATGAAATACGCCCTCGCCCCCTTCACCGGCTGCGGCGTGAAGAGGTCATACGTCTGCACCGTAAACGCCGGGTCCGGCTTCACATCCTGCAGCATGCTGGCCAGATCCTGCAGCACCAGCGCCTCCGCGCCGACCTCCGGGTGCTTCACATGGAACTTGACCAGATCATGCCCCTTGCCGCCGCCCACGTCGACAACCACAGCACGCCCCGGCCGCGCGCCGTCGAGCAGCGTCTGCGTGGGGTACATCTCGGGCCAGTTGGTCAGGTTGCCGCGCGAGTTGCTCTCCATCGCGTCGTTGAAGTCCTGCGCGAGCTCCGGGTGCGAGCCGATGTAGTCGAAGAACATGGCGTCCGGGCGGCCCTGCCAGTGCTGCAGGTTGGACTTTGTGTTGTCCGTCGAGTTGCGGGAAGTTGGACTCTTTGAGGAAGGAGGGCAGGGAGATGAGGATGGGGGCGACGAGGCCGTGGTAGAAGCCGGCGTACCACGCGCGCAGGCCCTGGTCGGTCGCGAGGGCGGCGGCCCAGGGCGTGCGGGTGTAGGTGTCGAGGTCTGTTTCGATGACGAGGTACTGGCCTGCGACGCAGCGCATGAGGCGTCCTGATGGGATATGTCAGCTTTGAGCGTGGAGGACGTAGGATGAACACGTACGGATGAGGGTCTCGTCGGCGCCGGTGAGCTTCGCGAGCTCGACGCAGGTGATCGGTCCGCCGCCGCCAGCCTCGTCCCATTTCTTGAACGCGCCGGCGTCGATGAGCGTCTTGATCGCGGCGTTGACACCGCTGCGCGTCACGACGTGGTCCCAGGCAATGTCCCACGGCGTCTGCGTCCGTCTAAGGGCGTGAAGGAGCGCATCCCGCACGCGCACGCGGTCCGCGTTGTCCGGGAGGTCCTGGACGTGGATGTCGTTGAGGCTGGCGATGAGATTGTCTACTTCGGCCATGATTGTTACGTGTCAGAAATGGAGGGATCTAGGAAAGGAAGGACGTGTAACTTCACCGGATAGGTATGAAGAGGACGGGGACAGGCTTAAGACCTCTTGTCGGGGGCCCCCGCGAAGTGCGAGCTACACGGGCGCAAGGGGCCGGCGGGTTTGTGTTCGTCTTTCACCAGCTCTTGCGAGATAATAGATTGAACCTTGCACCAACAATGGATGCGTCTCGACGGCGCAGCAAGTTCACGCCCTGCTCCATTTCCAAGCGCACCCAGATGCCCGATCGGGGGACCGCGTGGGTCGAGAGCAAGAGCCTCGATTCGCACCGCGGGAGCAGCAAACCGCATGAACCCCTGGCCCGAGTCCCCACGCTTGGTGTATCTTGCTGCGTCTTTGCTTTGAAGCCGTTGGAGGCTCTTGGCAGTCCTGCCGTTTCGGGGAACGTCGTTTGCTTGCCACGGGACACCACTCTCGTGTGTGGTGGACCTCCCACCCCCGCTTGTCAAACGATGTTTGCTTTTTAGGCCTGGTGTAAAGAGGGCACCTTTCGGAGGCGGAGGCAGGCTCCGACGTGTTTGCTTCTGTTGAACGGCTGGGGATCCTCGTCCTATCTAACCTCCCCGGATTTAGCGCCAACAGAGTTGACTGGAAAGCGGTGATATCAGGGGCCGTTCAACCAATGAGCATATCAAAGTGGATGCGTCCTTCGTCTGTTTGCTACCTGGACGATGCTGTTGGGGGACTTTGGACAGCCTGCCTACCTCATCATGGCAAGCAGATCGTGGAGACAGCAAGCCCTTTGAGAAGGCTGATTAATAGATTACCAGCCTGTTCTTGTCCCTCGAAATACAGCCACGTGTGCAGAGGAGATGTTCGCTCGCGGCCGTCGTGCTCCAATGATTCACATCCGACGGCGTCGCGAAGCTGGGGGGAACAGTCCACAGGTCTTACGGGCGCGATCGTAAGCCTATTGTACAGAAAGAGAGGCAATTAGATTGTGGGAGAGGAAGCGTTGTTGAACTGTTGGTAGTCTTAATCTTACTAGTCTTCGAATTCAAGTGCAGATTGTATTGTTTGTGGTGAAAAATCTGAACCCAACGGGAGACAGCAGACAGTGATGGGGGATGACAGAAGGACGACAACAGACAAGATGAGAGGAAACGACATTGGGGAAGAGGGTGAGAATGCCGCTGTGACAGGTGATTTGCGGCACCAAACCAAAGTTTCGACCCTTGCTCTTCTTTTTCGTGATGAACTCAGGATAGTTCGTCTGTGAAGGCGGATCTTGAAGAGATGCCCAACGCAATGCCCGACTTGAGAACCGACACCAGTCTGTCCACGTCACTCAGGTTATTATAGAACCCAAAAGACACCCTGATTCCCGACCTAAATCTCGTCACAACTACCCCGGACGCCGTTAAATGTTCAAGCCAACGAGGATCATGAAGTTGAAAAACGTAAAGATGCGGCGCATGTTGTCCCCTTTCCTTCGGTCCCAAGACGCTGATACCCAAGTCGGCGCAAGACTCGCGTAAAGCATCTCCAAGGGCATAGAGATGGTTCTCAACACTCTTGGGACCCATTACCTCAACATAAAATTGAAGGAATGCTCGGGCTGCAACGGCCGAGATGAAGCTCATATTGGCGTGCTCATATCGGCGAGCAGTCGGATGGAAGACGATTGGTCCCTCTGGAATCATGAAGTCTTCTGAGTCGCTCACGCTGGCCACGCCTCCGTAGCCGACAAGCGGAGGCGTTGGATCAAGTTCTTCGATGACGGCTGAATCGACGTAGAGAGCCGCGAAGCCTGTAGGTGTGTTGAGGCCCTTGTGTAAACTGAAGGCAGCTGCTGAGACTCCCATTGCCTTGACATCCACGTCCGCGAAACCGACTTGCTGGGTTAAATCTGCAAGGACGTGAATACCCTTGGATCTGTAGACAGAGCAAACGTCTGCGACGTCGTTCCATTGTCCACTATGGAACATGATTGAGCTTAAGCCAATGGCTTTAGTCCTGTCGTCGACATAGGGGGCGAAGGTTTTCGCATTAGCGGCCGCAGGTCTTTCTGGATCCGTCGGGACAAGGCGGACCTCCAAGCCGAGCGGACGAAGCGCCATCCAGCCAAATGCCTGGTTCGGGTGCTCGCAGTCTAGGATGACTACGTTATCTCCAGGCTCGAACTTCAGCCCATAGATGAAGCTTCCCAAGCCTTCTGTCGTGTCGCGGACAAAGGCTATCGATGATGGGTCCGTATTGATGTACAGAGCCAAGAGTTGACGGACGGCCTCGACGTCTTGACGCCAGCAAGCCTTGGGCGACGGATGGTGAAGAGATTCCGAGCAGAAGCGGCGGATGGCTTCTTCCACGATGAGGTTTGACGGGGGCATGAAGCCGGCGTTAAGGTGTGTTATCTTGCCATCAGACGCGAGAGGAACCAGCCGACGGAAGATTTCGAAGTTCGCGTTGTAGCCGGCAGTAGAAGCTGGGCCATTTCGGACCTTGGTAGGAGCCACTGAGTCGGTGTCAAAGAGATCCTGAACGCTGGAAGGAGCCATGACTGTAGATTTCTTGAACGGAGAGATGGAAATGTGGATGAAAGAAAAGGCAAGGCTTGGAAATCGGCTGAAATGTACAGATCATTTATGTTTCTGGGCCATTCATACCGCCCAGTCGAGCGGTGTGCCGTGGAGTTGCGTGTCCGTTGCTGGCCAATACGTGGGCATCGGCTCCTGTTCCTGGAGAGATCATCTTTTCATCCCGAAATTAAATCCACAAGAATGCGATATCGGGGAGGAAACTAGAGAAACAGAAATCCCGTATCGTGTTTGAACGTGAAAGATCTGGACACAATGCCATCGATGCACCCGATGAGCGTCAACTGGACCCGCAATGGAGTTACGAGTCCGTCCACTCAAACGATGCCATTGCAAACACACTTTCCATTTTCGGCGTCTGGGGATACCGGGCTTGGAACTCCATAGTGGAGCCATGAACTGAGATCAAGATACGAACTTACGGAGACACTATTTGAAGTGAGATGACTGGATGTCGCCAGACTTCTGTACCTGATTACAGCAGCAACATATGTAGACATTCATCTCTTATTCTAGCTTTGCGATCTGCGCCGAATGCTACCATTATTGACTATTTTTCCAATTCATTGTCCTCGCCGCCATCTACCTAACTAGCAAACTTCCAGTCTCTGAGTATGTGACAAGTGAACGACCCTCGATACTGGCCATGCCTCTCGATTTCCATCCCATAAGTTGGCGTGGAGCGTCATTACAAACGGAGAAAGGCTTTACACTGCTGATGCTACCAGCTTCAAGACTCCAGTGACAGATGGTATCGCCAGGACAACAGCGAATATTTGGCCATAACCCCACTTACTCCATGAGTCGTCTAGGTTGATGCGAACGGACTTTTCAACGTCTTGGATCAGGAAACTTGCCCATGCCAATGCGATGATAGTCCTTTGACAACGCGGGACCTTGATGGCTGAGATCGCGTCGAGAGTCGTCTTCCGCAGCCAGCAGCATAGACCTCTTTGGTTTCGAAACGGAACCGTTGCGCGTCTCTGTTTGATTACAAGGGCGACAGGGGTAGTGTCATCTAGCCATCGTTGTAGATAAGCAAAAGCTGAACCTAGTTGCTTGGGGTGTTCTTCGAGCCAGAGCCGATTGCTTTCGGATGAGTCCTCATAGGTTTTATCCAGGTATGAAATCCATCCCGTCTTCAATTTGTCGTCGAGAGAGGCGGGGAAAGCTTCAAGGAAGTGCTTGCAGCCGAAAAACCAAATATGACCTCTTATGAAGAAGAAGAATATGGTACCATCAACAAAGAGGCGAAAAGACCGGTTAAATGGTGTTACAATTCGGGAAACAATCCCAAAGAGACTGTATCGCGTGCATAGATTGCATTCAGGAGAGCTGCCGAGGCAAGGCATTTGTAGAAAAATCCAAAACCGAATGCCAAAGTATGCTATGGTGCGAAATTCTTGTGCCAGGAAAATACCCGGTGATCGCGTTCTCGTTCTAGATGCAATCCATATAGGGATGAGCGTGACTGAAAGCAACGATGTTGCAACAGTACAGTGATGAAGGCTGAGTTGATCGCTAGCCCCAAATACAACAATGGTCGTGACAGTTGCAAACGATGTCACAATCAAGCTAGAGAATACACCGGTGGTTCTATCGGCTGTCGATGAAAGCCCTAAAATGAGAGCGTTGCATATAACTTGAATGTATGTAGCATAGCGAACCTGTTCTGCGTCAATTGTCGGCCATACACTGGCGCCGTTTATTTTGACAACGGTGACGCGTGTAAGTTATGTATTGAGTGAATTAACTCACGCCGATGCCCGTAATGTCGGAATCTGCCTGGAAAGTACATTTATCCGGGCATGCGATGATATTTGGACAAATTGATTTGTCAATTCTTGCCCAGATGTTCGTGACCTTCATCAGGAGCGCCACCAGAAGCGTGACGCAGGGGACGATACAAAAGCTCCAATTGTTCAGAGTTATCAACCGTCGTAGAGTAGGGCCAGGTTTCCCCGCCGCATCAATTTTGAATCTACAAATTAGGTTCAGAATGACTGCATTTTTTTCAGGTATTATAAGCCGTTTACCAACATTTTTCTCGTCCACAATGGAATGAAGACCTTTGTAAGCGGCGGTTCCGTCGCCATGGTACAATGATCTAAGATTGGGTCCTTTCGATGATATAATCGTCCGCCACTTCAAAAAATAGAGTGAGAGGAAAGTAGAAGATATCTGTCGTCGGATGGGCTGGCAATGGAACTAGATTTGGATCACTCGCACATTGAACATAACCAACTGGCGTTCGCTAAACTTTTATATACTGAGGATTTACTGCACATCAGTAAGGGTTGCGTTCTACTCACGTGCCTGAACAGCCTCATCCAGCTGCTCAAAATTGATGATTTCGCTGTTCCTGATTGGCGGTATTCAACGCCAAGCCTACGATGGAGGCGCAAAAGAAAACCCATGAGCTCAGCTCGGCGCCATTTGAAAAACCGGAACGCTCCATTGGCTATCCCAATCTTGGCATAATATGTAGGTCATCAGCTCATGTACGAGGGGTAAGACACTGGGACATGAGTACAGGGCAATTACCACACCCAGCGTATGAGTGGGTGGGAAGGCGAGGCTAGCGCTGCGGCTTAACATGCTAATCAACTCAATTAGTGCTCCTCATCAGAAAGAGGAGAAGCAACATATGGGAATATGGCTTATGCTAATTAAACCGTCCCTACAAGCTATGAAAGACCTGCAACCACGACTTCAACCATCGATCCAGTCATCTCTTGCCGTATCATCCACATAAGCTGAGACTGCCTCCAAATGTAATCATGCCTGGGAATGGTTTCGCATTGAAATTCAGAGGTATTGACTGCCTGAGGGGCGCGTTCAGTTGTGGACCGGACTTGACCGTACATATTTCTGAACAGTCTCAAGAAACCAATCAACTGCAGACCAGGAGGAATCTAATTTAAGCTTTGAGTGGATTCCCCTCCACGTTGTCATCAGTGCTGGGGGAGGCCGGCGTTCTCATCCATCATCAATCACAATTTCGGGGCATGAGCACTGCCCGCGAAAGCCTTACTTTTGACGTGTGATAAATACATAATAACGACCATCTCAGTGTAAGCTTCAGGCTTCAGGCTGTGAACCAGTCTCAGTCGGTTTTCGCGTTCAAGTATCGCTTAAGTTGCACTGTGCGGGATGTGGAACTTGTTTAGATCAATCAGACATGTCGCGGTTATAATGGAGTCAGAGCTTGAATTGGTTGCTGCAATATGCGTATTATTATCTTCATTGTTGTTCATGTTGCCCGCGTCGTCACCCCCCGTGGTCCCTATTGATTTTCATTGAGCTATGATATTGTCTGCACCCTTGTCATCCACAGGTACTGTTCCTAGTTGCCTGAATGTTTCCGGAGATACCTGACTATGTAGATTATCAATTCCTCCGGAGGCACACGAAACTCATATCAACTGGGCCAGACCCTTTTAGCTCATCGACAACTAACTCTGCGACAACCCCCGTTGACCATAGTCATCAACTAATGTACTAAGCGGTGTCTCTGAAACAAATTCAATCTGTCACGGGCTAGAGCCCGGCCGAGATCTCCGGCTTTGCCGGAGCAGTTACCGAGATCCGGCTCCGCCGGATCCACTATTCTGCCGTAGCACACCGCCTAGCCACGGTATGCTTCACCGCTGCTAGGCGCCTATCCCTGTAAAGTCTCTTCTCCCTTCTTCAGCTTAGAATAGTCAATCGACGGCACCTCTACGTTGAACAAGCCTAGGGGCCAGCCCCTTACACAATCGTAAGCAACCTATCGTCGACTTGTAGAGTCGTCTTCCGGTTGCACCCGGCTTTTGTTGACTATGTTCCTGAGTAATTTGCTGGGACGTTTGTAAGCAGAGAAAGCCAACCAACTTTGGGACTGACCACAATTTTGTTGATGAACTTTGGTATTTATGCATACTAACGGCAGTGAAGTAGTAGAGGAGCTGAACATCAGTCTCCAGCTGGAATAGAATAGCAAGAAACCGTACAGAGAAAGTTGTTGATGTCCCTGGTTCAAATCTTGTCAATATGTTCTTGTCACATTGAGGCGGGCAAGATCAGACTCCGCTTGGGTTGCGGACGGGTTTGCAGTCAGCCTCCCATGAGCTTTGCCTTAGAGCACGACTTGACTGGCAATCGGCTAACGAGAGACTCGGAAGAGGAATCAATGGCAAAAAGTGACGTGTACATGCCCATATCATAAAAGTCCTCCATTTTGTCCCTTGTTTCCATTGAAATCGTACTTTGCGGTCTCGTTAGGCTCCATGGCCCTTGCACTTGTGCTCTCAAATCTTCAGCAGAGATTCACACGATCATGGGCGACGAAAGTTACACAGCTCAATGATTCGACAACAGGGCTTTGATAGATGGATCAAATATATTTCCTATTTGTTACGTAGAACAACTATTCCTCAACCTCTTAAACACGGCACATCCTGCCATCGTTGGCAACGCTCCACGACTCGCTACCAACAGCGTTGCGAGCATAGAATAATCCTTCGGGATCCCACTTCTTCTTCAGGCACGCCAGGGAGTTGTAGTTGCTACCGAAGAACTCCTTCTGGAAGTTGGGCTGCTGGAAATCAGCCTCGTTCATGTACGCGCCACCAGCAGGGGTGAGAGCCTCGATCTCAGGCATGATGACGTCGGTCATCAGAGTCTGCTTGGCGAGCATCTCGTCCCAGGGGGCGGTGAAGTTCCAGACGGTGGTGAGCGTGGCGTGGACGAGGGTGTTGCGCCAGGCGGGGGTGACGGAGTTGGTGTCCTTGTTGCCGAACTTGCTGACGTCGGTGCCGACGCCGATAAAGGTGGCGCCATTGGCGGCGACGTTGCGCGAGAAGGAGCCGATGTTGGTGATGTTGTCGCGGGGGATGAGGCGGCCGCCGTACTGGGCGATGCCGACCTGGATGTTGCCGATGGGCAGGGGGCCGAAGTACTTGTCGTAGTGGCCGTAGTAGCTATCGTACTCGGAGTAGTTGACGGTGTAGGTGATGCCGAGGGCGTCGAGGCGGGCGACGAAGGGGGCCATGATGGTCTTGACCTCGTCGGAAGTCTTGTTGAAGGCGTTCAGGGGCGCGATCTGGAAGAAGGTGGCGCCGAAGTAGTAGACAACCATGGTCTCGTTGTCGACCATGCCGGCGAGCTCCTCGTGGAAAGCATCGATGGAGTTGAAGAAGGCCTCGTTGTCGTTGTCGGCGGCCATGATGACGAGGGTGGCACCTCCGACCTTGGCGTCAGCGTGAGCCTTGACGGTCATGGAGGTGACAATACCCCAGTTACCGGGGCCACCGCCAGACAGAGCCCAGAAGAGGTCGGCGTTCTCGGTCTTGGAGGCAGTCAGAAGGGTGCCGTTGGCGATGACGACCTCCCACTCAAGGACGTTATCAGCGCTCAGACCGAAGGAGGTCGAGAGGGCAGAGTGACCACCGCCCTGGGTGTAGCCACCGGCGATACCGACCGTAGGGCACTCGCCACCGACGACGGCAAGACCAGCGTTGTGGGCAGCCTCCATGACCTCGAAGCCCTGGGTGCCGGCGCCGATCTTGGCAGCCTTGCCAGTGTAGGCAGTGGTGGCCCAGTCAACGATGTCGACGCTGTTCATGTGGTGAGTCCACACGGAGAGGGCACCGGCACCGGTGGAGCGACCAAGGTAGTCATGGCCGGTGTTGCGGACGACGAAGCGGATGTTGTGCTCCTGAGAGAAGGAGATGGCGGCCTGGATGTGCTCGGCGGTGGTGGCGTTCACGGCGTAAACGATGTAGTTGCCCAGCAGGCAGGGACGCGACTCCGGCTGGAAGGGGTCGCAGCTCTGGTTGGCGAAGAAGGGAGCCATGATGGAAGAGGAGGACTCCATGCTACGTGATTATTAGACGGATATCATCAAACATCGGTCAAGTACAGTGACATACTGGATCTCGGAGTTCTGCCACTCGCTCTGTAGCGTAGCGCAAGTAGCAGCATCGTAGGTAGGGTCATGGCAAGGCGAACCCAGAGGGACGGTGGCGATCAGGTTGCCGCCAACGGTGGTGTTGAGGGCATTCCAAGTCTCAGTAGACGGCCAGCAGCTGTCACCGGGGAAGCACTTGCAGTCCGTGGCACGCTCGGCGAAGGGAGCAAAGCCGGAGCCGGAACGGTTGGGGGCCGCAAGAGCGGCGCCGAAGAGGGCCGCTTGGAAGACACAGCTCTTCATGTTGACTTTTCGGCCGTGAGGTGGGAAGGTGGGAGGAGAAAAACGAGTAGACAACGCGCGACGAGTGACAAAGAGGCACAAGATCGGCACGTTTGACGGCTAGGGAGAGTAAAAGAGAGTGTATTGCCGCTGGATCCCTTCATCAAAAGAGAGTTTTTTTTCTGCTCGCCGGCGGCCAAGGGCGGCCATTTTAGTACGATGCGAGTCTGCGTTTACCCGGCCTCCGGGACTACGGCATGTAGGTTCCATCGCTCATATCCTAGTGAAGTCGTTTCCCGACTGGGATGGCTGACCCGAGATTGGGAACCTATAAGACGACTTCGCCCCCTCGAACTAGTGGAAGTTTGCCGCGTACGGCCTTACTTGGTGCTGATGAATCCATACTGCTCGCAAGGTCGCCATGATAGAGAGGGATCGAAAGCCCAGGATCGATGCTAATGCAGTGCCGTTTGTGGCTGGTCTCCTTGGCCCCCTTGCCTGAGCTTGTCCCTGGGTAGGCTAAGCGTTGGGGGCGGTGGATCAGGAACGAGGACAATACCGACCTGGATATCGACCGGAAATCAAGGGGGGAGAATGAATGCTGGATGCCTCGGTGGACATTGCTGTCAAGTCCAGTCTCCGCTGCTCATTCTTTGTCGCGTCGGGCGGCGTTGTTGAGCTCCGACTTCCGCCATATCAAGGCACTGGAGCCTCGGACCATGGGAATCCCGTCCTCATGGTATGATGGTGGATTTTGGGCCCGGTCTGGCTGACCTCGGTGAAGCTCCACGCCGTGGACTTGCGTCGTGCAAGAGTCTTGTTCAGCGGGACCTCGAGCCGCTGCAGATCAAAGGAGTCAGGTGCCCCGGCAGATAAAGCTTGGTCCTCTCGCTGCCGTCCCAGTTGCTGCAGAACTCGCAGGCGTCCTTGCAGACTCCCGCTCGCTACCAGCGTGAGGCACCGTCCACACACACACACACACTCTCTCTGTTTCTTCTCTCTTGGTGGTGGCTTTTGATCGACACATCTTGCACCTTTCGTTGGTGCGGATAGAAACTGGCCGCACTCAAGAAGATCCGGAGTTTGCCTCGGCGAATTTGAGGCCTCTAGCGTGTTATCGTCGGGCGCGACCTCGGTCGGAAATTGAAGCTGCGGGGATGTGTTGAGTCGAAGTCTAATCGAACCCACGCCGGCAGTGGAGATTCTGCGAGCCACATCCCGGTCGTTTAGAAGGGAATCACTAAGAGCCCCTCATCTTTTCTCAGGGGAACAGCAGGGGCCTCGCGGTGGTCTAACCTGAAATTCGTCATCAGCCGTGCAACAGGAAGTCCTTTCCAAGATTCGATTCAAGCCGCATCGTACGAGGCGCGACATCTCGAGAGCGGGGGGCAGCATCGCGGATGGCGACCGTTACGCTGGCCCATGGGAGGGCCGGCTATACCTTGGTAGAAAGCTCGATCGGAGCCGATACGTCTGGTCAATCTTTGACTAACTGCGACATGTTTGCGACTCCAGTTCCCGGCTTTGGGTGACATAGTTCACTGGTAGTCTAGATTCCCAACGGATGCTATCTTGTGGTCTGGCGAATGAAGCAGCGAGCCATGCTAATCGAAACATTCATACAAACTCGAGCTGTTCGAGGATTTGTGTTTCCGTGGAGTAAACAGACGGGCTTGATGCTGCCTTTAATCTGATATTTGCACTGGAGTATCTCATCTACGATCATCCATGGTTGAGATGGACAACAAGAGATGACAGGAGATGTGCAAAAGTGAGAGCTTATGCACAGACAGAGGCAACGGCCGCCACACCGTTGGTAAAGTCAGATTGACAACAGCAGCACAGACTCTCGTCCCGTCCCGATCTTTCGGTCCACCCCGTGTTGTGTGGCTGACCACCACAACATCCAACCGTCAACATTCGAATCCGAAAGCGACGCAAAAATCCGCAAAAGACCACGATGATTTCCCTATGAATGGAGCATACGACCGCAAATCTCCCACCGTCAAAGCGCTCGCAAAAGTCGAGGCCGTGGACCGCTCTCACGGGATGCTTCCATCCCCTGATATCGCAGCCCACGTCTAAAAGCTAATTTCTTGGCTCCGCTGGACCCCGAAGTTGGGGGTTGCTCCGTGAGGGCCTGGGGGGACTGGGCTGACTGCAAGTCCTTCACCTGCAAAGTGCATCCTTCACCCTGTATTCTCACCTGAAAAGCGGAATTCCGGAGAACTTCTGGAACTTCTTTTTCCTGTGTGGACCGGCAGCAGGGGCTGTTCAAGGGCTCAGGCCAAGTCGGCACTCCAGGTCCCACGTGGTGGCACAGCAACTTCTACAACCAAGCGAACTTTTGTGTGTTGGAACCTGATATTTGATGAACAAAAGCAAATTCTCTGGAACCCATGGAACATATCCAACGCCAACTAAAGCGCCGTTGAAACGTTGCGACCAGAATTTCCCTCAAGGAAGAGCCTTTTTACTGAGACAACCTGCTTTTATAGGGATGGCTGGTCGATACCAGAGCAGACGAACTTTACCACACATGGGCAATTGCCCGAACCGACGTGTCTCGGACAGGGATATCCTCGTTTGTCACAATTGAGTTGTCATCGCGACACAGACCAACTCGGGCTACCTCGGGTGCGCTTCGATCCACTATGCAAGCTACACGCTGAAGACTTGGAAGCTAGACCTGAGTGAAGTTAGCCCGCCAAGTTGTCAAAATTCCCGGCTGTCACCTCTGAACCTGTGCGCACTTCTTCAACACGCCATTCTAGCCCCCAATGTGATATATCACTCCCGTGTCGTAAAAGAGTCCAGGAGACTGGGAAGGACCTGCCGCCCGAGTCTGGCTTAGACTGAGGCTCTTTGTCCCTTCATCTTGGTCATGTGGCAACTGCAACTTCGTCTGTTCGGAAGGACTCCGTGGTTGGGTCTCGAACACCAACGCCATCCGTTGCTGGCATTGCCAACATCCGCCAGCAGCCAGTCACAACCGCCTCCCTCAGGAACGGCGTTCCCACAAAGCTCCCGAGTGGGAGAAATCAAGTTTCCCATCACCACGATCCCTGGGCCTGCGCTAATTAGTGCCGCGTACACTGTAATGCACTGCATAGTGCATCTCAGGGGACCTGCAGCGGTGCATGGTTCCGGCGTGCCGCGGCCAGCTTTGCTTCTAGAACCCTAGAATTCCTCGTCCAGGCGAAGCTTCAAGTGACTGGTCGCAACTCGATGTGTTTTGCAAGATGCAAGCCGGGGCCGGCTCGTCTCCAGGACGTGCTCCTGAAATGCAACGTCGGCACGGTCTCCGGCGGGGGGCGAAGAGTAAAGGGTCTGCTCTCATGGCCCTTTTGCCCTCGTACCCCGTATTCCGTCCTCGTGGTTCTTGCCGAAGACGCTTACAAACGCGAACCGAATGGCATAGTACGAGCGTGAGTGGAGGGATGGACGGACGTCCTACCTTGTTGATGATCCGAGGGATGAAGCCGAACAAGATGGCGCAGCCCACATCTCACACACACTCGGGCTAGATGCCACACAGAGTTCGCACCTGCAGCCGGCTTGGCCGTTACTGCAAGTGTGATATCTTGCCTGTCCTCCGACAGGGGATGGCCTTTCTCGTCCAAACGGTCGGGACTGGAGCCCAATCCAAGACGTCGGAACCGACGAGGAAAGAGAGTTGCTCGGGGGAAGGTAGGCCATGCTGAACTTTGAAAGAATATTAGTCTTCTTATCTCCCACACCCTCCACTTCTCCTTCTTGGCGCGTCTAATGAAGAACTGGCAAGAACGAACGCAAATCCTCGTCTGATGAAGTTATGAACGAAGGCCTGCCCAGATAAAGCGGTCTAAAGCCAACCGGGCTCCGCCACTCCCGTCCACGTCCACTATCTGCGCCTGGACTCCTTCTTCCCTACCCGGGGCTACGCGTCGGTTCGATCGGCTAGCAGTGGCTGCTTCCCACTTCCCGTCCCCTCAACCTCCTCTTGAGATAGTCAGCACGCCAGATATTCAGCCTTACCCGCTGGCTATAGCTCACCGCACGACGAGTTGCCCTCAAGGATCCCAAAGGAGGGCATTTTGAGAGTCGATCACAGCCATGAGTTCACCGCCATGGACGTACAACACCCCGCCGGGGACGGATACCGATGGACCCAAGATTGCGACTATCGCGATTGTGTTCACGGCCTTGTCGTTGGTCATTATGGCCTTGCGGCTGTATGTCCGCATGGTGATGCTGAAGGCAGCTGGTTCCGGTAAGTGCAAACGACTCGAGCGCTGAGAGGAAAGCGTGCTGACGTTGAGTGATGCAGATGACTGGGTCATCGTTGTTACCTGGGTAAGACGAAGTCTATGAAGCGAAGAAGTGCTCGGTGTTAACAACAATATCGTAGTTCTGCGCCGCTGGCTTTGCCATCGTGAGCATCATGCGTAAGTTGATTCTGCCCCGAAAGTTCCAACTAGCCTCTAACACTTCCTCACAGAAACAAAATGGGGTCTTGGTCTGAAGAAGTTGACCGACATGCCGGAAGAGAATCTCTTCGAGTTCGGCCTTCTGCAATATGCCGGTGCTCCATTGTGAGTTCTACCGCTTCACCTCGAGGAACTCCTTCCTGACAGCAGGCAGCTACATCTCCAGCATTCTTGGATTCAAGCTCAGTTTGCTTCTGTCATATCTGCGTTTTATCCCCAAGGGCATCTACAGATGGTGCACATTTGCGACCATTGGTCTCTGCATTGCCTACCATATTGCTTTCTTGGTTGTTCAGATCAACCTCTGCACACCGGTATGATGCGCTGAAGTCTTCTTTTCATTTCACTGCTAACAGCCTTTAGATTGCTAAGCAGTGGGATCCGACAATCACCAACGGCTCTTGTATCCCTGGTGTCCCCTTCTACACCAGCATGGCTGCCCTGACCATTGTATTTGATATCGTTGTGTAAGTCCTGTTATTTTCAACTTCGCTTTTTCAGCAGCTGACAGATATTCGACAGCATGTTCCTACCATTCCCCGTTCTTGCAACCTCGAAGATCCAAAAACGCAAGAAGTTCGTCTTGCTCGGCCTCTTCGGCCTCGGCGCGTTCATCACCGTCATCCAGATCATCCGCATCCAAACCGTCCACTCTCTCGCCAACTACCTCGACTCTGCCCCCCTTATTATGTGGTCCACCGTCGAGAACAACCTTGGAATCATCGTCACCTGCGTGCCTACCCTTGCACCGCTAGTCAAGTACTTCAACGAGAAGAGCAGGTCAGGAAGCAGGAGTAACAAGTACGGCGGCGCCAGCGGCTACGGACGCAGCGCCGCGACCGGCAACGGCAACGTGGGAAGTAGATACGCGCTGCAGAGCTGGCGGCCGGGAATGAGCGGCATGCAGCCACTGAGCAGCGGCGTGGACCACAATGAGACGGAAGTAGGCATCGAGGGTGGCACAAGAAGGGGGAAGGGCTCTGATGATGGGAGCACGGATTATCACCTGGATGCCCCGGTGATTGTCAAGAAGACAGAATTCGTGGTTACGAGCAATCCGAGGGAACCTGAGCAGGTTTGAAGGGGAGAGGATGACAATTGATCGCAACATGACACGACTACCTACTTTAATGAATGAATCTACTCCGTACGGACACGAGCAGCGCACGCCGCAGTGTACCGCTTGTTTCAAAAACATTGTCCGCAGTCCCGCAGACGCCCCATTACCTGTGTGAAAGCATCTTGCAGAAACACCAGAGGTTTTAGATCATGAAGACGTAGAACAGCGAACAGACAAGGAGTGCTCAGGCATCCTCAAGACAAAGACAATGGACAAGTCAAGAAACAAGGGTAGTCCTGAACAGGAGAGACAATGAAGTACCTGGTACAAGGACAACGATCACAGAGCCACCAACGAACACTTGTGACAGCGAGGCCGGACGAGGGCGCCTGGGACGCCAAAAAGCAGAAATGATGGGCTCCAATTGCTAACTACCGCGGAAGAGACGATTCAAGCTCCTTTTGGTATCGTACAGTCTCTCTCCTTCCTTCCATATAGATGCCCGTTCGCTTTGGTGCAGTTGTTCGCTCGAGAAATACAGATGACTCCCAAAGCAAAGAGTCGATAAAGCAAGTCTGATCCACTACTCCCCCTTTCCATGTGTCATGCTCCTTGCCTTTAGCGAGTCTTGCGACCACCCTTGGCACGGGCAGGCACCTTGATGGTGTCAGGGCTGACCTGCTCCTCCTTGGTGATCACATCGTCGCCATCCTCATCATCATCGTCGTCCTCCTCGATCGACTTCATTACCTGCCGTCCTTGAGCGCCGGTTTTCTGGGGCGGCTTCTGAACGCGACCTCCACGGACGGTTCGGAGGCTGTCACCTCCCATGAGCTCCTTCATCTCCTGGATCTTCTTGCGCATCTCGCGGCTCTTGTTCTTGTCTCCCATCGCCTCGGCAATGGCCTCGAGATCGGCGATGCCATTGGTGGTAGCAGGACCGGTAGGAACAGCGGTGGCGCTGGAGGCAGTCAAGGTCTGCAAGGGATTGTTGGCCTGAGGCACATAGGCCGGGGCCGAGCCGCGATATTCCTCATCCTCGTAGAGATCGTGACGGGCGTGCATGTTGTTGCCGAAGTTGAGCATGTCGGAGTTCTGCTTGATGACGAGGTGACGGAAGATCTCGGTGGGATATCTGCCGCCATTGATAGCGACAACAGTGAGGACGTCACGCTGAGTGAGGGCAATGTCGGACAGAAGCTTGTGGTAAACCTTCTTGTAGAGGACGTGGTCCTTGATATTCTCGCGCCAGAAGCTAGTCTCGATGTCCTCGAGGATGATCTCCAGAAGCTGGGAGTCGACCTTGTTGATCATGGTGCGGATGAAGTCCTTGGACTCCTTCAGCTGGTCCTGGAACCAGTCGTGGTTGGCTTGGAGGATGGCCTCCTTGACCCAGGAGATCGTGTGGCAACGCACGAAGAGATCCTTCAGTACCTTGTTGTATTGTCCGTTGTACTGAACAGGAAGAATGGCCTCAAGGGCTAGGAAGTCGACCAGGTCGGGGCGGCGCTCGCGCTCGGGGAGGTTCTGGTCCTTGAGCGAGTTGCAGATGGACTGGTATATGGTATTATCAGAGATGCAGCGACGGAAGGCGTTTGCATCGACTCTGGACTGAACGCGGCCGAGGAGAGCCGGGGTGAAAGTGACTTCCTCACGTATTTTCTCCTTTGATCGCTCGGCGCGGCGGGCGCGCTCCACCGGTGTGATAATCGCCGTTCCTCTATCACGACGGCCAGACATGACTGATGGTTCGTGGTATGTAGTGGTGTCGTTGTCGTGTGATGTAGTTGGGGTGTCGTTGTTGTGTGATTGTGATGTGTTGAGGTGGAGGTTTGTGGAGGGCTGTCGGCGTCCGGTGGTGCCCTCTTATAGTTCAGAATCGGCCGATGCTCACGGAAAGAAGGGAAAAGGAAGGAGCTACCCACCTAGCTGCGGTGTTGCGAGTCGAAGAGAGAAGTTGTCGTGTGGTTGTCGTG